>CAUYQV010161814.1:0-12780 GCA_963574575.1 Galagoides demidoff | reverse complement strand
TACTCCCAGAGTACTAGGATGACAGGTGTGAGCAACTGTGCCCAGACAGCATTAATTCATTCATTGTACCTTTTTGCGGGGGAGAAGGGAGGTACATTTCTGTATAGAACACAGCATTTTTTAAGTGTCAACTTATTTTTTTCTTTTCTTTTTTTCTTTCTTTCTTTCTTTTTTTTTTTTTGACAGAGTCTCTCTCACTTTGTTGCCCTCAGTAGAGTGCTGTGGCGTCACAGCTCACAGCAACCTCCAACTCTTTTTGTTTTTGTTGGGTTTTTTGTTTGTTTGTTTGTTTGTTTTTTGTGGTTTTTGGCTGGGCCGGGTTTGAACTCACCATCTCCAGTTTATGGGGCTAGCACCCTACTCCTTGAGCCACAGGTACCGCCCAGCAACCTCCAACTTTTTTGGGCTTAAGCCATTCTCTTGCCTCAGCCTCCCAAGCTGAGACTACAGGTGCCTGCCACAATGCCTGGTTATTTTTTGTTGCAGTTCCCACTGCTGTTTTAGCTGCCTGTGGCCAGGTTTGAACCTACCACCTTCAGTATATGGGGCTGGTGCCCTACGCGCTGAGCCACAGGCGCCTCCCTAAATTCATTTTTTTCATTATGGAAAATTTTAAACTATAGAAGTAGATACATTGCTACAGTAAACCCTTATGTACTTTATTGAACAATTATCAATACATGTTCAACTTGTTGCTGGTAAACTTAATCCTCCTGCTTCCCTCTATTTTGAAGCATATCCAAGATATCATGTCATTTGAGATATATGTATTTCATTGTGTAGCTCTAAATTAGGTAAGGACTCTCTTTTCTTTCTTTTTGTGTCACTTTTTAAAGCGTTACCATGATATTATCACATTTAAAATATTAATTTCTTATACTCATCAAATATCTACTCCATATTGAAATTTCCAGGAGTGGTTCATATATTTTCTTTTGAACACTTGATTTGTTTGAATCAGGATAAGACATGATCCAAACATTATGTTTGGTAGATGCGCCATTTATTTTTTGAGACAGTCTCACTTTGTTACCCTAGGTAGAGTGCTGTGGTGTCACAGTTCACAGCAACCTCAAACTCTTGGGTTTAAGTGATTTTCTTGCCACAACGCCCGGCTATTTTTAGAGATGAGGTCTTGCTCTGGCTCAGGCTAGCGTTGAACTTGTGAGCTCAGGCAATCCACCCACCTTGGCCTCCCAAGTGCTGGGATTACAGGCATGACGCAATATGCCCAACCTTAGATGTGCCTTTTAAGTCTCTTTTAAGCTGTAAATTTGTTATACTCTTCTCTCTCTCCCTTCTTGTAATTCATTTCTTGAAGAAATCAGATTTTTTTTTTTGAGTTTCTAGGATTCTGGATTTTGCTGATTGTGTCTCCACAGTGTTGCTTAACAAGTTCTTCCATTTCTATATTCCCTGGAAAGTGGTAGTTAAATTTACAGGCCTGTCAGATTCAGATTAAATATTTTAGCAAGAATACTTGATAGGTATAGCGTGTCCTTCCTATAACTTACATCTTAAGACATTTTTTAAAACATTAATAGTCTTTATATCTGTTACAAGAAATAAATATATCAGTAAATCTTTTTATTTCTCTCAGGGCTTGGACCAGCACCCTACAATGATTACTTGATTTTTTTTAAGTCATATGAAGAGATTTATCCCTCAAGAAAATTATTTTTAGTGTATTGCTAGTTATAAGCTTGAGCAATAAAGGAAATATTCATGATAAAATATTAAATTTAAGTTAGGAAAATGAAATTGTGAACTAAATTGTTTTACTCTCTTAATGTCTTAATGTATGTGTGTGCACATGAAGACATAAAAGTGAACTATATGTATATATATGTATATATTTAATTTTGGGGAAAATACAAAAGGAATGTGGTTCTATATAAGTAAGATAGTCAAATTAGAAGTTAGAAGAAAAAAGAAATTAGAAAAAAAAATCATTACAGATGTGAGAAGGAAAAGCACTGTCTTTGGTGTTTCCTCTTTTATAATTCCTTATCCTTTCTATGTCAACTTCAGTTTTCTTTCATCTCTTCATAGGCAAAAGATCTCATATGAAACATAAAAAATATTTTATCAGTGAGGAGTGAAGAAAAGTTATTAAAATGTTATTCTTCTGCAATATAGAGTTAAAAACCATTCATTTGAAATCAGTAATTTTTTTTAGGAATTTTTCTGCCTAGTGAAATATGTTACTACTCATACATGTATTTTGAATCTTCTCTGTGTGCTTTATATTAGTTCAGACAAGTTGGAGCTCCATGAAACTCTCAATGATGATTCAGGAAGCCAATGCTATCAGCAGCAAATTAAAAACATATTATGTTTTTGGCAGGTGAGTAATTATCCTGATTATAAAAGTTTTTTTTTGTTTGTTTTTAACTAGTAGACCTTCCTATAAATTAATTTCTCTGAAGTCTATTCTATAGTGCCTATCTAGGAAAGAGGTGGCATCAGAATTCCCTGTGACACTTTCAGACTCTCTTTTAAGACCTCACTCTGGTGGGGAGAGGAGAAGGGACAGGTGAAAACCTATCTAATGGGTACAGTGAACACTACCTGGGTCATGGGCATACTTATTACCATGGCTCGCTCAAGTATTATAAAAGCAATCCATGTAAGCAAAAATATTTGTACCCCCTGAAATATTGAAATATAATTAAAATGGAATTTTAAAAAAGAGCTCACTCTAGAGTAAAAAAGAAGTTTTGGCAATTAGCACACTAATATATTCATAAGCAGAATAATTTTAGTTGTAGGAATTTGCTAAGTTTCTGTTAAGTTGAAAATTTATCAATATTACACTTTTTAAAAAGGAATGTACCCTATTAGAATCATTGCAAGTTTAAAAATTTTTATAGGCTCAAAGCCTGCGGCTCAAGTGGCTAAGGTGCCAGCCGCATACACCTAAGGTGGTGGGTTTGAATCCAGCTGGGCCTGCCAAACAACAATGACAGCTGCAACCAAAAAATAGCCAGGCATTGTGGCGAGTGCCTGTGGTCCCATCTACTTGGGAGGCAGAGGCAGGAGACTCTCTTGAGCCCAAGAGTTGGAGGTTGCTGTGAGCTGTGATGCCACGGCACTCTACCCAGGGGAACTGCTTGAGGCTCTGTCTCAAAAAAAAAACAAATTTATAAAAGTTATTTTTATATAGCATCTGTTAGACATGATTATTATAATAATAAAAATATTTAGCTATGGAAAGATTAAATAAGTGGACTGAATTTTTGTTGTTGTTATTCGGCAGGCCTGGGCTGGGTTCAAACCCACCAGCCTTGGTGTATGTGGCCAGTGCCCTAGCCGCTGAGCTATAGGAAATTGAGCCAGTGGCCTGAATTTTTATGAAAATTATTCTGTTCCAGAAAACTTTTAGTGTAAATAGGTATTATGTTTTAGGATAAGCATTTTTTTCTTTGTTTGATTTTTCTTTCAGACACGATATATCAGATAAAGGTAGTGCTGACACTTCTATTCGGGTTCGTAACCTGAAACTGGGAATCTCAACTTTCTGGAGTCTGGAAAAGTTTGAATCTAAGCTTGCAGCAATGAAAGAACTTTATGAGGTTTGGAAGGTTATTAAATCTCTATAAACTTCTCAAAATAAAAAAATATAAAACTGACATATTCTCAGTAAAGAAAATTGGAAAAGGCAATCGATCAATTACCCAAACCAATCAATATTAACAATTATGTATATTTATTTTACTTTTGCATTTAAATGGAGTTTTGTTGATTTAATGTAGTTATAAGCATAATAAAGAATTTTAGTGTTGAATCTATTCAGTTATAATTGTAATATTAAAAAATTTTTACATTTAATCTTAAGGGAAGAAGAAATTTTCTTTATAGACATAAAGAAAATTGCATCATTTGAAATTATTTTCCAAGTCATAAAAATGTGTATTTTTACATATTTACATTACATTTTTCTATTGATGTGCTCAGGGTGTTTCCAGTTGTTTTCTGCTTTTTTTTTGTTGCAGTTTGGCCGGGGCCAGGTTTGAACCCATCATCCTTGGTATATGGGGCCTGTGCCCTACCCACTGAGCCAAAGGTGCTGCCTGTGTTTTCTGCTTTTTTTTTTTTTTTGTAATTTATGGCCAGGGCTGGGTTTGAACCTGCCACCTCCAGCATATGGGGCCAGTGCCCCACCCCTTTGAGCCTCAGGTGCCACCCATAAAATACGAGATTTTTTTTTTTTTTGCAGTTTTTGGCCCGGGTTGGTTGGAACCCGCCACCTCTGGTATATGGGGCAGGTGCCCTACTCCTTTGAGCCACAGGTGCTGCCCATGTGTTTTCTGCTTTTTTATAGTCAAAACTAAAAATATCTCTGTACATGTTCATTTTTATTTATTTATATATTTATTTGGAGACAGAGTCTCACTATGCTGCACTGAGTAGAGTGCTGTGGCCTCACAGCTCACAGCAACCTCAAACTCCTGGGCTTAAGTGATTCTCTTGCCTCAGCTTTCTAAGCAGCTGGGACTACGAGTGCCTGCCAAAATGCCCGGCTATTTTTTGTTGCAGTTGTTTAGCTGGCCTGGGCCGGTTCAAACTTGCAACCTTCAATATATGTTGCTAGCACTATAACCACTGTTCTATGGGGGCTGAGCCAATGTTCATGTTTAATATTTTATTATTATCTATTTCTTCAACTGAAACTCAAAATATGAACTTTTTTTTTTCCTTTTTAATTTTTTTTTGTAGAGACAGAGTCTCACCCTGTTGTCCTTGGTAGAGTGCTATGGCATCACAGCTCACAGCAACCTCCAACTCCCGGGCTTAGATGATTCTCTTGCCTCACCCTCCCGAGTAGCTGGGACTACAGGTGCCCACCACAACGCCCAGCTATTTTTTTTTTTTTTTGTTCCATTGTGGCTGGGGCCGGGTTTGAACTTTCTACCCTCAGTATATGGGGCTGGCGCCCTACCACCTCCCCCAAATATGAACCTTTTATTACACTTTGATGGGTACTGACAAATTGCTTGCCAGAAATATTGCCATTTACCAATGTTACTAGTTGGCATTAATTTGTATTTTAATAACTAGTGAATGTGAGGGTTTGACTCTATTATCCTTCTGGGGAAAGTATGTTCATGCTCTTTAAAATTTTTGTTAAGTAGGCTCAGTGCCTGTAGCTCTGTGGCTAGGGCCCAGGCCACATACACTAGGGCTGGCTGGTTCGAACCTGCCAAACAACAATGACAACTACAACTCCAGAAAAATATAATAGCCAGGCATTGTGGCATGGGCCTGTAGTCCTAGCTACTTAAGAGGCAAGAGAATCAGTTAAGCTCAAGAGTTTGAGGTTGCTGTGGGCTGTGTGACACTATAGCACTCTACCAAGGGCAACACAGTGAGACTGTCTCAAAAAAAGAAAAAGAAAAAAATTTTTGTTAAGTGGAGGGGAGGGGAGAAGAAAAAAAGTTTTGTTAAGTGAAATGTAGGTAATGCATTAATATATCTGTACAAGTTCTTTATGTATTTTGATAATAAGCTTTCTTTTATATATATCATAACATTTTTTTCTTGATTACATAATCTTTTTCTTGGATTCATTTTGATATATAGGCATTTTTAATCGGTATATTTGAATCTATCTGTTAACCCACAGATCTCACTAAAATATTGTCCAACCTCTGAGTTTTCTTTTAATTTATAAAGAAAGTGCTTACAACTTTGAATCACGTAGGATTTATTGTGCTGTTTTGTGAGGGGTATGAATTTGAAGTCAATTTTTCTTATTATCTAATTATCTCTAAAAGAGTTACAACATGTATTAAATTGTTACATTGGTACTATTTGTCAAATATACTACCTTTAAGTAATGACTCTATATGGAATTATATTCTGTACTATTTAGTTAATTACAGTGATGAAGATATTTTGTGTAAAAACTTAAGATGATGCTGCCAAGTTATAGCCTAATGTTTGAATTGTTTAATAGAAAAATGATAATGAATATTTAATTCAATCCAGAAAATATTAAAATAAAAGAAAGCAATTGAAGGAATTATTATACAATTAAAAAAACAATGAATTAGAAATTAACAACCTAAGGTCTGGATATTTGAAAAGATAAACGTGATTTTAAGAATGAAAAACGGGGCTCCTAGGTCTCTGAGACCTGAAGATTGACAGTACCTTCATACCCCAGAGGCTATGCCTCTGCGACTGTCATCCTGCCACAAAATGAATATATTGAATTACACCATAAACGCTATGGATATCATTCGGATTACCATGAGAAAAAGAGAAGAAAAGAAAATTGAGAGGCTCATGAATGGTCAAAGAAGAGGATTGGTCTGAAGGCTAAGCTCTACAATAAACAGTGCCATGCTGAGAAAATATAAATGAAAAAGACTATCAAGATGCATGAAAAGAAAAACACCAAACAAAAGAGTGATGAAAAGACTGCACTGGAAGCAGTACCTGCCTATCTGTTGGACTGAGAGGGACAGTCCTGAGCCAAAGTACTCTCCAATATGATTAAACAAAAACGAAAAGAGAAAGTGCCCAAAGTTTGTGCCCAGAGAGAAACAGAAGTATTAAAAGTTATTCAAACAGGAAAGAGAAAGAAGGCATGGAAGAGGATGGTTACTAAAGTCTGCTTTGTTGGAGATGGCTTTATGAATAAACCACCTAAATATTAAAGATTGATCAGGCCAATGGGCTTGTGTTTCAGGAAGGCCCATGTAACACATCCTGAACTGAAAGCCACCTTTTGCCTGCCAATACTTGGTGTAAAGAAGAATCTCTCATCCCCATAATATACAACTTTGGGTGTTATTACCAAAGGAACTGTCATTGAGGTCAATGTGAGTGAGCTGGGCTTTGTAACACAAGGGGGCAAGGTTATTTGGGGAAAATATGCCCAGGTTACCAACAATCCTGAAAATGATGGATACATAAATGCAGTCTTACTGTTTTGATAACCATTTTACACAAGTAACTTCTTGTTGAAGATTACACACCAATTGAGAAAACCAGCATTACTGTGATATTTCTGAATGCTACCAAACAGCCTTACATGTCTGCAGTATTAAAAGAACTATTTATTAAATTGTACAAAATACTAAAAAAAAAATGGAGGGGGTGGAGGGGTCATGGTGTGTGACATACCTTTTGGGGGCGGGACACAACTATAAGAGGGACTTTACCTAACAAATGCAATCAGTGTAACCTGGTTCTTTGTACACTCAATGAATCTCCAACAATTAAAAAATAAAAGGAATGAAAAATAGTATTTAAATAAAGATAAGAGGTTTGGTGCCTGTAGCTCAGTGATTAGGGCACTGGCCAAATACATCAAGGCAGGTGAGTTTGAACCCAGCCCAGGCCTGCTAAACAACAATGATAACTGTAACAGAAAAATAGCTGGGCATTGTGACGGGCGCCTGTATTCCCAACTGTTCAGGAGACTGAGGCAAGAGAATCGCTTAAACCCAAGAGTTTGAGGTTGCTGTGAGCTGTGATGTCACAGCACTCTACCAAGGGTGACATAGTCAGACTCTGTCTTGAAATAAATAATTTGACAAATTTCTACAAAGAAAAGACTTACTAGAAAAAGATAAATTATGAAGGCTGACTTACTAAATGAATAGCCTTCCAATAATTAGAAAAGTTTATTTACAAACTGGCCTCAAGAAAAAAATATGAAGTTTTTTTAAAAAAATGCTGCTGGTCTCCATCAGTTTTATTGGTAAGCTCTTTTAAACTTGCAAAGAGCAGATAAATCTTATTCTATTCTAGAACATAACAAAAAATATAAGGTGTCACAGTTTATCTTACGATGCTAGAATAACTCTGATTAAATACAAAACAAAACCCACAAAAACTGAAAATATGATTCAGAAGAGAGTTGCCAACCAATGTTAATATCAATATAGCTATAAAAATCCTTAATGAAATGTTGGTAAATCAAACCCAAAACTATATTTAAAGAATACTTATACCACGACAGGTAAGGTTTATTTCAGGAATGGAAGGTATTTTCATAATAGAAAATACAAAAAGACTAAGAAGACTCTTACCAAAGCATCCATAGTGTTTATGTCTAAATGATGGGTTTATGAGTGTTTTTTAATTTTTTCAATATGTTTATATGTATTAATAATTTCCAAATTCCCTACAGTGAATGTGAATATGCATTTTTAAAGTTGTATTTTATGAGGTGGGGTCTCACTCTGTTGCTCAGGCTGGAATGCAGTGGCATGATCATATCTCACTGTAACCTCAAACCCCTGGACTCAAGGTATCCTCCTGTCTCAGCCTCTCAACTACAGGTATATTCCACCATGCCTGGCTAATTTTAAAAAATTTTTTTAGATGTGAGGTTTTGTTATGTTGACCAGGCTGCTTATGAACTCCTAGCCTCAAGCTGTGTTCCCTGTCTCAGTCTCCCAAGTTGTTGGGATTAGAGGCATAAGCCACTGCACCTGTGGCTGCTTGTGTATTTAGAACAAATAAACAAAAATAGTACTGAGGTCATTTGACAATTCTTTTTTTTTTTTTGAGACAGAGCCTCAAGCTATCTCCCTGGGTAGAGTGCAGTGGCATCACAGCTCACAGCAACCTCCAACTCCTGGGCTCCACTGAGTCTCCTGCCTCAGCCTCTCAAGTAACTGGGACCACAGGTGTCCGCCACAACGCCCGGCTATTTTTTTAGTTGCAGCCATCGTTGTTTGGCCAGCCGGGCTGAATTTGAACCCGCCACCTTAGGTGTATGTGGCTGGTGCCTTAGCCACTTAAGCCACAGGTGCCGAGCCCATTTGACAATTCTTATCTGAACATGTACTTAAAAACCTAGTGGTTTAATTACCCTCATTGTTAATTTTCTCCTTTTTGCTATTCTTTATAATTCTTTACTTATTTTTCCATAAATTACACTGTCTTTGAATCAAGCTCTATATAATATTTGCTAGAATTTTAATTAGTAATATTTTAAATATGTAAAATAGTATAAATTTTTCTCATGATCAATACATAGGTCACTATGAACGTTCTGAGACAGACTATGTTACGGTCCATTATTTCACTTTAAGAAACACAGTTGATGGCATCCTTTCTGATTCACCTGTGCAAGTTCCATCTTGTGGGACTAATCAGTGTTGCTGGGAGGGCTTCATTTGTTTTAAATTTCATGATTTTTGTATACCTCGAAACTTTAGTAGTGACCCCATATTCATTGTCAGGTTATTCTTTCATTTCTTTCCTGAGAAATGTATTGGTTTTGTTTATACTATATCTTCTAAGTCCTGAGTTTATTATTTTTGGATTATTTAATGATTTCGGTTGCTTTTATTAAAAGTGCATCTCTTTTAATACTACAATCCCTAACATCTTATGATTGATTTTTAATTTTATCAAGAATATGAGGGTGGCGCCTCTGGCTCAAAGGGGTAGGGCACTAGCCCCATATGCCAGAGGTGGTGGGTTCAAACCTAGCCCTGGCCAAAAACTGCAAAAAAAAAAAAAAAAGTGATTTTTTTAATGGACTTTTATTAGATAACCTGTAATTTAAAACTGTTTTTCTTAGTTGCTAAACATGTTTTTTACCCATAAGTTAATGAGACTATATCTGATATTTTTCTTAGAGTAATGGTAGTAACAGGAGTGAAGATGTCATTTGTGATCCTGAAGATGAATGGGAACCTGACATTACAAGTGCACCAGTTTCTTCATTTTCTAGAAGGAGGTAAAGGTGTTTTTATTACTGGTGTTCTTGTTTTAGAGAAATATATACTATAATTTCCTTATTTTACAAAAATTATCTATTGTCATAATGGATATGTCTATGAAGAAACCCAGAAATATAAAAAGAATAGTATGTAAGTGATTAAATTACAGAATTTAGGACATTAAATTTTGGTTCCTATCAGTCAGAAGAGGAACCAAAATGTTTAGTATTTCATCCTTAAGTGCAATTTAGAGGAGCATAAATCTGATTTCCTATTTTAAAAAAAAGTATTTTTAAATTACCTTTTCTCAAGAACTTAGCATGTTCTATGATATTTTATTATAAGTTATGGAATTTTAAATGTAGTCAAGTTAGTATGAACTTCCCAAAAGAATAAATCTTGGTGATAGAGAATGTCTATATAAGACAAATATTGCTTATTAACTCAAAACATAAACTTCCAAAGCAAATAGTAGATGTTTTTCAAAGAACACCTAGTTCTGCTTAGACCTCAGATGCTTACATTATAGACAGCAAAATGGTATCATGGAAAGGCTTTGGTCTTGGAAGGAATTTAGCCCCCCCCCTTTTTTTTTTAGACAGTCTCACTATGTTCTCTGTAGAGTTTTATGGCATCACAGCTTACAGCAGCCTCAAATTCTTGGGCTTAAGCAATTCTCTTGCCTCAGCCTCCCAAGTAGCTGGGACTACAAGTGCCTGCCACAATGCCCAACTATTTTTTTTGTTGTAGTTGTCATTGCTGTTTAGTGGGCCCAGGCCGAGTTCGAACCCACCAGCACCGTAGCTGCTGAGCAACTGGTGCCAAGCCTTTACTTTGGTTTTAAAACAAATATTTCTGTGTTGATTGCTGTCTGGCCAGCACAGCAATCAACACAGAGAAAACAAAGATAAATAAAAAGTACTCCCTGTCCTCAAGAACCAGAATTGAGGAAAGTAGAGGCAGGAGCAGTTGATAAAGACTTGAATGAAGGCCAGGCAGAAGGACCTGAGAGGAGAGTCAGATTTTATAATATTCAAGATGAAGAGTCACCTGGACTTGGTTAGTAGTGATGGGATTGAAGGTATGAAAGGAGGGAAAGATGACTCCAGTTTTAAGTTTGGTGACTGATGAGAGGAAAGGTGGTATTCACTGAGATAGAAGGTAGTAGTTTACTTTTGAACATGAGGAATTTGAGCTTCCCAGGGAACATCTAGTTCTTTATTTAGATCTAGAACTTTGAAAGAGGGAGTTGGCATTTTCACTATGTAAGGGTCAATAGGATTCATTCATCAATAGAAGCAGCATCATTTTCAAGAACCCTGATTGAATGCTTGCATCATCTTATTTACTCACCACAAAACTGTGAATAATAGTAAGGTATAATTATTATTTCCATTTTATAGATGAATAAACTGAGGAGTTAGGTTAAGTAACTTGCCTAAGATTACAAGGCTGATACGATGAAGAGCTGTATTAACTGGGTGTCATGATGCACACCTGTAGGCCAGTATACTCAAGAGGCTGAGGCAGGAGGATCACCTGAGCCTAGGGGGTAGAGGCTGTGGCAAGCTACGATGATGCCACTGCACTCTAGCCTGTGCTTCAGAGTGAAACTCTGTCTAAAAAAAAAAGAAAAAAGAAAAAGGTAAAGAATTGGTACTCAAATCTAGGTTTGGGTTACGACAAAGCTTGTGATTTTCTTAACTGCTATGCCAGATTGCCTCTCTGTTGCATATGAAAGAGTAGTATCTTTCTCTTTAAACTAAAAGTTTTTTTTTTTTTTTTGTAAACTTCATTGTGTTTGGCTGCCGGTCAGAATCCAGTTGGGTTTCCAGACCTTTTTAGACCTCTCTTCTTGTTTTTGAGTCAGCTTATTTTAAACTCATTTATTTTATTTTTTATTTTTTGAGACAGTTTCACTATGCCACTCTTAGTAGAGTGCTGCAGCATCACAGCTCACAGCAACCTCCAACTCTTGGGCTTAAGCGATTCTCTTGCCTCAGCCTCCCAAGTAGCTGGGACTACAGGCGCCTGCCACAATGCCTGGTTTTTTTTTGTTGGAGTTGTCATTGTTGTTTTAGCTGGCCAGGGCTGGGTTCTAACCCACCATCCTTGGTGTATGTGGCCAGAGCTGTAACCACTGTGCTGTGGGCACTGAGCCTTTAAACTCATTTATAATATTCCTTGAAGAGATGGATAGAATAATTTATAGTGACATTTTCTCTATGATTTCTGCTTTATTTACTTTGTGCGAACTGCTAAGCTATAAGAGGAAATTACTAAGATACAACAACCGTTATCCTGAATGAAATGCAAAATGTATTATTTGAACAGAAATGAGGGCAGTGCTGTGGCTCAGTGAGTAGGGCCCCGGACCCATATACTGAGAGTGGCGGGTTTGAACCTGACCCAGGCCAAACTGCAACAAAAAATAGCCAGGTGTTGTGGTGGGCACCTATAGTCCCAGCTACTCGGGAGGCTGAGGCAAGAGAATTGTCTAAGCCCAAAAACTGGAGGTTGCTGTGAGCTGTGATGCCACACACTCTACCAAGGAGGACAAAGTGAGACTCTGTCTCTTAAAAAAAAAACAACAAAACCAGAAATGAACTCTTAGAGTGTAGGAAACATATCTGTATCCTTTACACTGTATTATAGTGAAAAGGTCAAAGCCTCTGTTGTGTTGAGTTCTAATCTATGCTCAGTATGGTCATGGGCAAGTGACCTTACATCTATCTCTAGGCTTCTGTTTTCTCATCTATAAAATGGAGACAGATATATATACCTAGACTGCAGGGATTTATTGTTAAAATTGTATGGCGTAGCTACTGCTCCTGTTGCTTCTACTGTGAACACAGTGATCTACAACATGGGACTGATGATGATGTTGCAGAGTTTTTATAGGGCTTAGAGATAGTATATATAAAGTTCCTACTGAATAAATGACAGCTCTGATTATTGTTAACATGCTTAATATGTAACGAATAAAAGATTAAATCTTAGAATACAGAGAAGGTATGGCTTCTGGTCTGATAGAATAAACAGATAATGGTATCTTCAGGTGATTTGTCTTGAGGACTCAGGAAAAGAG
>CAUYQV010161812.1:0-32087 GCA_963574575.1 Galagoides demidoff | reverse complement strand
GGCTCAAGCAAGTCTCCTGCCTCCACCTCCCAAGTAGCTGGGACCACAGGCACCCGCCACAATGCCCGGCCATTTTTTTTTTTGGTTGCAGCCATCATTGTTGTTTGGCGGGCCCGGGCTGGGGATTCGAACCCGCCACCTTAGGTGTACGTGGCTGGCGCCTTAGCTGATTGAGCCACAGGCGCTGAGCCAAGGGGAAGGATCTTTAAAGGCAGAAATTTTAAGGTCCCTGATGAGTCAAAAATAACCCTTCCCGGGCAGCACCTGTGGCTCAAGGAGTAGGGCACTGGTCCCATATGCTGGAGGTGGCGGGTTCAAACTCGGCCCCAGGCAAAAAAAAAACCAAACCTTTCCTGATACTCAGGCTGGAAGGCTGAGGATAAGCATGAGGGGTACGGTGAAAGGATGATCACGAGTTGGGGAAAGGCCACCATTTATTCTGTCTTTGCTCCTGTGGCCTGGGTGGTGTCAGTCATGCTGGGAGTCAGGAGACAAACTGTATAACCCCAAAGCCCTCTGACCCCACTCATATGGTATGGTTCCAACCAGGAGTTCAGAGTGTGGGCGATGTGGGAGGCGCTTAGGAGCTGAACCAGTGTCCTGGGGATAGATATTGCTAAAGATGGTGCTGCTGGAATCTTTTCTAAACTGACTGAGGCTGAGAGGGACACAGGTACACAAGCCAGAGAAGGTCTCAAGTTCTTTCCTCTCCCGTCTTAGCTCCAAGGCTCTGAAACTCTGCTAGGAAGGTTATAGCTCTATGTGGTCTCAGCCAGTAATGGTGTAAGGACTGGGCATGAACACACACACACACACACACATGGCATCCTTATCTCAAGGCGGGCTCTACAGAAGAAAATGTTTTAGGGTAGAGCAATTGGGGACATGTCACAGGAAGCCCACGCAGCCTTTCTCTGAAATCTACTCCTCCTGACCTCACCAAAAAACATAGTTAGAAGTAAGTACATTATCCTGGTTTGGAGCTACAGGTCATCAACCTGAAACTTGCTCTGCCACCTGCATTTTCATTTCAAGAGTCAAGGCACTGGGAAATGCCACTGGAGTTTGGGAAGAGAAATGATACAACTCCTGAACATGAGAAATGGAACAGAATGGAGCCCAGGAGGCCAGGTTTGTGCTGGGTTCTCAGAATGTTATCCTTAGAAAGCACAGTTCACGCCATCCCTTCGACTGTGGAGAGCCTGCAGTGTTTCCATTAGTGAGACAGGGAACATCGTGGGGACAAGGAAGGAGTGAGGGGCAGCAGGGGGTCGGGGATAATGGGCAGCACTCTATCAATAGTAGCAGTAAGAAAGAACACAGCCTTGAGGAATTTAACCCAGGGCCTTTATACTAGAACCTAGACTCTGTCTCAAAAAATACATTAAAATAAATAAATAAATACATAGGAAACTTACTCACCCTGGTCTGCTGACTCCACTGTTGATCTTACTCCTTCACTGGCTGGGTCCTGAAATTCTGCCCCGACTCCTCTTACTGAAGATTGCTTAAGTCATTTGTAGACTCAGCTGCTTCCTAAAACATTAACCTTGCCGTTTTCTGATTGGTTCTTGGAAGGTAGTACGTGGTGAAGCCTTGGCAGGTAGATTTCAATTGATCAGAGTCCCTACCTTAAATCTGACAAATCTAGTGTTTAGAAGGCCTTGAAAATGTATTTCAGACAAGTTTTATGCACATGACTCCCAAGAGCTGACACATAGTCAGAAAAACAGCCTCAACGTAAACCTCAATCTTAACCTCCAGGAAGTT
This sequence comes from Galagoides demidoff, assembly GCA_963574575.1. Taxonomy (NCBI): domain Eukaryota; kingdom Metazoa; phylum Chordata; class Mammalia; order Primates; family Galagidae; genus Galagoides; species Galagoides demidoff. The sequence goes on along the minus strand of CAUYQV010161812.1, from coordinate 30,317 downwards.
CTTGGCTTTTGCTGACCAAAACCTAAGCGTCCAGCCAGCAAAAGGCAAGTCTGAGGAAATCTGGTTTTTGTCTAATAGTGCTGATGGTACAGATCCTCTTTGGTTGACACCCTGCCCCCACTGCTCTGATGCAAGTTCAAGGTTAGAGAGACAAACGGGAAAATGAAGAAAAATTCCGTCCTCCCACTTTCAGCCTTATTAGTCTGTGCAATATAATTTTCCCCAAACCAAAAGAAAGGGAATAAAATGGCATCTCCTCTTGGCTACTAAAAGAAGTGGAAACATTTCTCTCACCTCATTCTTGTCCTTGTCTTCCAGAGGAGACTCTGCTTTGCCTGGGAATGTCTGGGGCATTTGCTGCCCAAGGCCTCTCCTGCTTCTAGAATTTTGGGGTGTATCAGAGAACAGTAGAGAGGAAGGCAAGCACATGATAGTTTGAGTGCAGGCTCGGGCCTCAGGCTGTCTGGGATTAAACCTGGCTCTAATAAGCATTTGAACGTAAACTTCTGCTCTCAGCCCTTTCTCTGCCTCAGCTTCCTCATCTGTAAAATGGGGATAATGATAGCCCAAAGTGAGGTAGTGTATATAAAGCATGCTGCAACTGTCAATAGGCTTTGGCTATCATTATCTCGTGGGTTTTAACTTCCTGAGAAAAGGGACTCCATTTATAAAAAGTCACATCATAATCCTAGTACCTATCATCGTGCCTGGCATACAGTAAGCACCCCCAAAACATGTTTGACAATGTTAACTGAAAGTAGGAGAAGGACCTTGGGTACAAAGATTTCTCGTTGGGATCTTCCTTTAGACACAATCCTTCTCCTGTTTAAGCTTAACCCTTCCCTTAAAAGCCTGCACAGTAAAGACTCCTAGCCCAGTGTGTGAAAAGGAGACTCATTGGTCGAAATGTGACTCTTGAGCCAGGCGGGTAGGAGGTTGTTAACCAGAATAAAATGTGCTCATCAGTGGCAGGGGGGGTCAGGTGGAGTAGGGAAGAAGGTTTCGTGCAACTTAACAGACAGAAGTCATTTTATCTGGGTTCCTGCAGTCTTATTATTTTGATTCTCATTTATTTCACACTGCTTCTCTGATGACTATAAGTAAATAGATAGTGCCAAGTTGAATTTTCTGCTCTAGAGGCTTAATCTTGCATAAACTCTTACAGACATACCCTGGGGAGTGAGGCTATTTTGTGGATTCCCTTGGCAGAAGCCCTAGACAAGGGATTCTTTCTTGTTTTAAGCTACGGCATGTGACTGTGGTTTGGTGCTAGGAAAGGAGAATCAGATGGATTATTACATGGTAAATTAACTAATCATTTAACCTATTGAACATTTCCCCTTACATAGGAGCTGTTATGCAGCTTCTGCGGGCTTAAGATGGTGAAAGTTCAAAAATCCAGCATCACTGGGGCCTTAACCCTACAAGATTATCAAATTTTCCAGACATTTGAAAGTTTTCTATTGATAAGCCTTAATTATTTTTTAAATTTCTGATTTCTAGAATATTGCCTAGGCTATATGCTTTTATCTATTTATTTATTTGTTTATTCATGAGACAGAGTCTCACTCTGTCACCGTGGGTAGAGTACCATGGCATCATCATAGCTCACAGCAAACTCAGTCTTTTGGGCTCAAGTGATCCTCCTGCCTCAGCCTCCAGAATAGTGGGCTACAGGCACCCACCACAATGCCCAGCTAATTTTTCTGTTTTTAGTAGAGACAGGGGCTTACTCTTGCTCAGGCTGGTCTGTAACTCCTGAGCTCAAGCAATCCACCTGCTTTGGCCTCCCAGAGTGCTACGATGACAGGCCTGAACCACTTTGCCTGGCCTGCTTTTATCTCTTGGCTATTATTACTTTTGTTCATACTCAAAGCTGTTGTCAATTACAGATGCATCAACTAAAGCAAAAGAAACCCTTGATGTGAAAGCATAAAACACAGAGGCCGGACGAGGTGGCTCATGGCTGTAATCCTAGCACTCTGGGAAGCCGAGGCAGGTGGATTGCTTGAGCTCACAGGTTGGAAACCAGCCTGAGCAAGAGCGAGGCCCCCATCTCTAAAAATAGCTGGGTGTTGTAGTGGGTACCTGTAGTCCCCACTACTTGGGAGGCTGAGACAAGAGAGTTGCTTTAGCTCAAGAGTTTGAGGTTGCTGTGAACTATGATGCCACAGGACTCACTGAAGGTGACAAAATGAGACTCTGGCTCAAGGAAAAAAAAGGTATAAAACCTCATCACATACCTGGTATTTGACCTCCAAAGTGTTCTGCAGTTAAAAGAAGTGAATCAATCAGCACAGACTCTCTGGCAGAGTCTGCTAAAGAATGTCTCACCAAACTCATTAATGCTGCTACCGGGGAGCTGATCCACCGGATACACTCACTCCTCTGATCCCACTGAAATTCATCCTGACCATCTGCTTCTGCAGCTAACGATGGAGACACAAATGTTGGACTATCAGGATTTTCCAGATTGCTTTTAATATTCCAAATGCCAAACCATCAGAGTTTTAAAAATTACTTTTGAATTTTCCAAATACTGGAACATCAGGATATGCAGGGTGGGAGATGCCAGTTATAAGACATTTATTGTGTGTGCTTTCTTGTCTTGATGTTTTTTTTGGGTTTATTGGTGGTATGAATTGAATATTTAGTCCAAGAGACAGAGACCGCAGTGGGGGAGAAATGGGCACAGTTCTATGGCCTCATAAGACTCTGAGACTGGAAAGCTACACTGAGGGGGTTCCCTTTTGTTGGTGGTGTTGTTTGTGTGTTTGTTTTTGAGACAAAGTCAAACTCTGTCACCTTGGGTAGAGGGCTGTGCCATCATCATAGCTCACAGCAACCTCAAACTCTTGGCACAAGTGATCCTCCTACCTCAGCTTCCCAATTACCTGGGACTACAGGAACCCACCACAACTCCGGGCTATATTTTTTTCTATTTTTAGTAGACACAAGGTCTTGCTTTCCTCAGGCTGGTCTAGAACTCCTAAACTTAGGTGATCCACTGCCTTGGTCTCCCAGACTGCTGGGATTACAGGCATGAACCACTGCACCCGGCCCCTTCCCTTGCCTTTCTTGCCTTTGGACAGCTGGGTGCAAATTTCTGGTTCCTTCCTGAGCACTTGCAGATATGAATTACGTTAGGTGGTGGCATCTTTGGAGCCATCTGCATGAGAAGAGTGCAAACTCTGGCAGGCCAGACTGTGTTCTGCTCTGGTGATGCCGGGTGTGCTTGTTTTCATGAGAATAAATGCACAGGAGGGACACTGAATTAATTAGTTTGGCTGCATGTGATTAAACCCCCCAAAATACTAGTGCCTTATGCAGGATAGGAGTCTCTCACACACATTAAAAAAAAAAAAAATAGGCCGAAGATAGACAGTGCAAAATGTCTAGTACTCCACGAAGTTATTAGGAAACCAACCCAAACTGTTTCTGGTTTGCAGCGCCACCGTTCCCAGGGTGCGGTCCGTGTCTTTCTGGCTGGAAGTGGGGGTTAAAGAATCAGCCATTATATTCAAATGGAGGAAGGAGAAGAAAGGCAGCTTGGTCCTCGCCCTGTGAAACACACCCCAGAAGTTGTAAACATCTCCACGCCTATATTATTGGCTAGGACTTAGCCAGATGGTCACATCCAGCTGCACATGATGTTGGAAAATGTGAGCTTTATTCCCAGCACTGTATGCGCAGCTAAAAAATGAGGAGTTCTAAGAAAGAAGGAAGATGTGGGATATATGGGGTAGCCTGTTAGCAATCTCTGCTGAAAATACTGAACCCAGCGATAGGACACAGGAATGGCCTCCAGAAAGAGGTGATGTCTGAGCACTAACTAAAATATGACAAGAACTCATGTAGATGAAAGGGATGTAGGAGAGGAGGAGGGAAGGATGTTTCAGGAGTGGGGCAGCCTGTGTGAGGACAGGAGGGGGAGGGAGCTTGCCGTTGCAGTGGAGGGACTCAAGGGCTCTTTCTGGCTGGGTTGTGGAGCAGGGGCAGGAGAGCTCATGGCCTAGAGCAGGCTGGGCCAGTCCACTAATAGTCTCAGGGGTCTAGCTCTCTCCCTTGCCTGCTGCTATTTCTGATTCTCCAAGTTCAGAGTGAGTGGCCATTCCCTCCAGGTCAGGAATGGAAAGAGTGGCTAGTACACATATTCTTGTTAAGGTTAAGAGGTTAAATACCCTCTACTTTTTTCCCAGAATAGGAGGATTGTGTTTCTTCTTCAACTAGAGTGAAAAACAGAGTATCTGGCTCGGCACTCGTAGCTCAGTGGTTAAGGTGCTGGCCATATAGGCCCAGGGCTGGTGAATTTGAACCCAGCCCAGGCCATCTAAACAATGACAACTACAATTAAAAAAAAAATAGCTGGGCGTTGTGGCAGGCACCTATAGTCCCAGCTACTTGGGAAGCCGAGGCAAGAGAATCCCTTAAGCCCAAGAGTTTGAGGTTGCTGTGAGCTGTGACACCACGGCACTCTACCAAGAGCGACATAGTGAGACTCTGTCTCAAAACAAAAAATAAGAAATAAACAGAGTATCTTCCAGAGAGGAAGCTGGAAGGGGAGTTCAGGGGTGGTGGAGGCTGAGCACCCCAAGGAGCTCCCTTCTGCCCCACCACACCCGGGAACTAACTTCCTACCATTATTATCACAACAGTTACAGGTGGGGAACAGTGAACTGGGAAATGGGACAGGGTTGCACAGAGATTGCAAAGGCACCTCCAAGTCAGCCTGTCAAGGACTGACTCATGCCCTTAACATCTCCATGGCCGCACCTCCACACGCCCCACGCACCAGCAAGGAAGGCAGGAGCCAGTTGGGACATAGGGCATCACCACTTCCCAGCCTCCAGCATCCAGCCACTCAGGCCTTGTGCTGGTGATTTTGCATGCTCCAGAGCCCTCACACCCACCCACCCCTTTCCACGCCCATGGCCCCCATGCTAGTCCAAGGTACTGTTCTCCTCTCTTGACTCTAGCACTGGCTCAGACCCCTCTACCATGTGCTCGTCCCAGCCAGTATCATAATTTCACAGCATAAAACTGGTTGTGGTCCCCTTCCCTGCCACTGAAAACCCTGTAGTGGCTTTCTACTGCAGTCTACACAGCCCTGGGTCTTCCCATCCACACCTCTCTGGCTCTGTCAAGTTGTCATCCCCTCTGCTGCTCCCTGCATTTCAGTCACCGTGGCCGACTTTCAGCTGACACTCCGCCTTCCCTTCTGTCTCAGGGCTTTCCTGCAAGCTGTAATGCTCTTTTCTTCCCCCCGTAAGTCCCTGTCATCTTCCTGTCCATAGTCCAGTTGGTTTCTCTGGGAAGTCTTTCCTAACTTCCCTGTCTGCTGAGAACCCTCCTGGCACATCCCCATGTTTCCTTCCTGTAGTACACATGTTGGTTTATAATTCCACCTTCATGGTGATTTGATCAATGTCTCCATTGCTGCTTTTTCTTTTGAGACAGAGTCTCACTCTGTTGCTCAGGCCGTGGCCTCACCCTAATTCAAATGATCCTCCTGAGTAGCTGGGACTACAGGTGCACACCACAACAGCCAGCTAATTTTTCTGTTTTTGGTAGAGATAGGATCTTGTTCTTGCTCACGCTGGTCTGGAGCTCCTGAGCTCAAGTGATCCTTCTACCTCCACCTCCCAGAGTGTTAAGATTATAGGTGTGAATCGCTGAGCCTGCCTGGTCTCTACTGGTGAATTTTTAGTTTATGACCCTTTGACCCAAAGGGCTACAGAGGTTTCAGATTAATCCCGGAAACATTCTTTGTTTGCATATTAAAAGGGCAAGTTATCTGTTTTTAATATTTGTAGATAGAGGACTATTTTAACTGCTGAAGGATTATTTTCATAATGATTTTATATTAACTGAGCTATTACTTTATACTGATATGAAGTAATCAGCTCCCACATGTTAGTGATCACCTGGGAATAACATTAGAAGGATGCCTTAATGGGGGGGGCAGGGACAGTTATCTCAATGTCCCGTAAGGATATGAATGGCCTCTTACGGAGAGATGGGGGGGGGGCTACCCGTGGAGAGGTAAGGCTATTTTAATGTTCCTTAACTGTTTTGTAGACCCAGTAACTTTTCTGCCTCCAACTCCACAGGCCTAAGGAGAGCTGACTGAACATCTGAGGCCTAAGGAGAGCTGACCATGGGAATGTGGGGACAGGGTGGGAGGAGGGCCCACTTGTATCCTTCCATTTCCTACACCCCTACATTTAGGAACAAACTCCATGTCCATCTATTCCCCAGGGGCTACAAACTAGTGGCATACAAGCCAAATTAGTGCTTTAGAGGTGTTTTCTTTAGCTACAAGGATATTTAAAATTATTTTTATGCTTGGATTATTATTATTATTTTTTGGCAGGTTAATAATACCTGCTCCAATGGAAATGTATGTCATCTGCCTGGGCCCTGAGAATGATGAGTTTTGAGTTCTTGCTTGGCTGTGCCTTGTGGAGGGACAGGGGATTGACAGCTTGGGAATTTGCTAATGTGAGGCAGGTGACATTGGAGTAAATTCTTGTGTGGATGAGAATTAGAGGTCACAGACACGCCTACCCTAGGTGAGAGCTTTGGCTCTTCAGCTCTGGGGTCGGACCCTTGGGTTTCTCTTCTTGTAGCCACGTTGTCCTCAACAGGTATTAAAGGGCTTCCTCTGCTGGCTCAAGGGGAGAATGCAGGGCAAGAGAGGTTTCTCTCATCCATCCTCAGGCTCTGCCTTGTACAGAGCAGAGTACATTATGTGCCTTTATCCAGCAGAATCTTCTCAAGTTCCCTAGCTGAAGCACTTCAGACAAAATAAAAATATTTGCACCCTAGTGGGTGTGACAATTCTTGTCCCCCCATGAGATACCCTCTGTTTGTTAAGGAAAGCTCATAGCCAGAGCGGTTAGGTGTCCAACTGTCCAGCTTGGCAGTAGAAGGTGAACTCAGTTTTGGAGACATGCCCTGGCCTGGTGCTGTTCTTCAGCATCTTCTCATCTGAGTCTTGGTTCGCCCTTTGAGTCTTAGCTCCTGATGTAGAGGACAGATCCCTTCTCCCCAGGCAGGACCGCAGATGGAACACATCACAGCACGTTGCACGTTTTCTCTCCGGAAAGGTACCCTGACTTCCAGCTTCCCAGCCTTTACACGTGGTTCCTCTACTGGAAAAAATTACAAAACTTCAAGCATTCCAACAGCCTTCAGTACTGTCTTGCCTTCCTAGTTCTGCTGTGGACAGGGTATCTGCCTCCCTCTTCCAGTGCTGGGTTCCCTGGTTGGCTGAAAGCCTTTCAGGAGCCATCTCTCAGAGATTCCCCCAACCCTGGGGTGGGATGGGCTTAGGGCACATCTTCCAGACCAGCTTCTGGTCGCATGTGGCCTGAGCACCTATACCTTGTCTGCTCCCCTGTTCCTCTGGAACAATTTTCATACCCACTGCTGTAACCTGCACCTGAACTCTGCTTTAGTGAGGTTGGAATTCAAGACCTTAGGGAAAGTAACACTGATAACGCTATGGGACATGGTTTATGCCCCTCATTCTTTATTAAGGAGCCTCCCAATTTGCATTAAATTTTCATTTTGCTATAAAATGTGTTTGAAAACATTTTAATAATTTTTATTCTAATTTTTTTGACTATGAGAAACTTAATTGTTAAGTTAATTGAAAATTTAGGGTGTATAGCCAGGCATTGAGGCGGGCATCTGTAGTCTCAGTTACTTGGGAGGCTGAGGCAAGAGAATCACCGACGCCTAAGAGCTGGAGGTTGCTGTGAGCTGTGATGCTACAGCACTCTACCGAAGGTGACAAAGTGAGACTCTGTTTCTACAAAAAGAAAAAAAGAGAATTTAGGGTGTGGGTGGCACCCATAACTCAGTCAGCAGGGCCCCAGGCACATATACTTAGGGTGGTGGGTTTGAACCTGGTCCAGGCTTGCTAAGCAACATTGACAACTGTAACCAAAAATAACCAGGCACTGTGATGGGTACCTGTAGTCCCAGCTACTTGGGAGGCTGAGGCAAGAGAATTACTTAAGCCCAAGGGTTTGAGGTTGCTGTGAGCTGTGATGCCACGGCAGTCTACTCAGGATGACAGCTTGAGACTCTATCTCAGAAAGAAAAGAAAAGAAAAGAAAATTTAGGATGTGCAAAATTATTAAATTAATACTCAACTCCTTAATTCATGATGTCTGTCACCATTAATCCACATAAGTCCCACTCTTTAAAAATGTTATCCTATGGCTCAGCACCTATAGCTCAGGAGCTGGGGCACCAGACACATACACCAGAGCTGTCGGGTTCCAACCCAGCCCAGGCCTGCCAAACAACAATGATAACTACAACCAAAAAATAGCTGGGTGTTGTGGTGGGCCTCTGTAGTCCCAGCTACTTGGGAGGCTGAGGCAAGAGTATCACTTAAGCCCAAGAGTTTCAGGTTGCTGTGAGCTGTGACTCCATGGTACTCTACCAAGAGCAACATAGTGAGACTCTGTCTCAAAAAAAAAAAAAAAAAGAGAGAGAGAGAGAAAGAGACTTCATCTTTCTAAAAATTGAAAGGTTAGCCTGGTGTCATGGCAGGAATGTGTAGTCCAGCTGGTGGGGAAGCTGAGGCAGGAGGATCATCTGAGCCCAGGAGTCTGAGGTTGCTGTGAGCTAGGCTGATGTCATGGCACTTTAGCCTGGGCAACAGAGTGAGAGTCTGTTTCTAAAAAAAAAAAAAAAAAAGTCTTATCTATTCAAAAACTTTAGTCCTCCAATTAGATTTTAGAATCAATTTGTACAAAAATCCTCCTTGAATTTTGACTGGAATTCCATTTATATGTTAATTTCAGGAGAAATAACATCATTACAAAATTAGTTGTCCAGCACCTGCACACCTGCGCCCAATGTTTCCATTAATTCAACTCTTTTAAAAATGTGCTTTAATAGTCTCGGCTCCCATAGCTCAGTGGTTAGGGTGCCGGCCACATACACCGGAGCTGTCAGGTTTGAACCTGGTCCAGGCCTGCTAAACAACAATGTCAACTGCAACAAAAAAATAGCCGGGTTTTATGGCAGGTGCCTGTAATTCCAGCTACTTGGGAGGCTGAGGCAAGAGAATTGGTAGAGCCCAAGAGTTTGAGGTTGCTATGAGCTGTGACGTCACAGCACTCTACCGAGGGTGACATAGTGAGACTCTGTCTCAAAAAAAGAAAACAAATGTTTTTTAATAGTATTTCTGAATGGTCCTCATAATAGTCTTACATATTATTTGCTAGGTAAAATTTGAGATTGTGGTTGTTGTTACTACAGTGAACTGAACTTTAATTTTTACTATATTTTCTTTTTTTTTTTTTGAGACAGAGCCTCAAGCTATCCCCCTGGGTAGAGTGCTATGGCATCACAGCAGCTCACAGCAACCACCACCTCCCGGGCTCAAGCGAGTCTCCTGCTTCAGCTTCCCAAGTAGCTGGGACTGCAGGCGCCCACCACAACGCCCGGCCATTTTTTGGCTGCAGCCATCATTGTTGTTTGGCGGACCCGGGCTGGATTCGAACCCGCCACCTTAGGTGTATGTGGCTGGCGCCTTAGCCACTTGAGCCACAGGCACCGAGCCAATTTTTACTATATTTTCAAGTTGTTCATTGCTGATAGATTTATGTAGGCTCTAGCTCATTTAGGTCGTGAGCCTGTAATTTCTCTGTCTCAGCTACTTAGTTCTTACCCCTTGCTCTGATAGAGGCCTCAGCAGAACTCAGTTCTGTTGGCACCCTGATCTTGGATTTCCAGCTTCTAGAACTGTGATGAAATAAATATATGTTGGTTAAGCCACCCAGTCTGTGGGATTTTGTGCCCTGATTTCTCTATGTTATTTTGTGGACGGTATCTCTGGCTAGCAGGCTTTACCTAGGGTCATCTTGCTGTTCAGGTAGTGGAGAGCTGGTTAGAGTTGTAGCAAGGTTTTTTTGTTTTTGTTTTTTTTTTTAAGAAAGAAGAATTAGCATTCATGGTGCACAGGGAGGTAATTGATTTCTTTTATGTTAAAACTTTTTTTTTTTTTTGAGACAGAGTTTCATTTTGTCACCCTTGGTAGAGTGCCATGGCATCATCATAGCTCAAGCAACCTCAAACTCCTGAGTTCAAATGATTCTCTTGCCTCAGCCTCCTGAGTAGCTAGGACTACAGGCACCTGCCACAACACCCAGCTAGTTTTTCTGTTTTTAGTGGTGACAGGGTCTCACTTTTGCTCAGGCTGGTCTTGAACTCTTGAGTTCAAGCAATCTCCCCACCTCGGCCTCCCAGAGTGCTAGGGTTACAGGCGTGGGCAACCCTGCCTGGCCTTATGTGAAAAACTTTTTAAATAGCAAATTGCCTTCAAATCTTAATAAACATTTTCTTTAGTGTCTTCAAGACTTAATGTCCAAGAATGGATGGGGACTGAATTGTTTGTAAAGGTAAACCTGTTTGTAAAGGAATTGTTTGTCCTTTACAAACCGAACAGAGCCACGAATCCTCGGGGTGGGGGGAGGAGCGGGAGACACATTCACACACAGGACGTAAATGGGGAGGAGAACATCTACCAGGAACTGAAAATAGGAAGAGAGACTCATCTGTTCGTTCCAGCAATTCAAAGTCCACAGCCCTTATTTCTTCCTGCACCCAAAAGTCTATTCTCCACAACAGCCAGAATAACATAAATATCAGATCCCTTGCCTCCCTCGCTCGAAACCCTTCCAATGGCTTTTCGTCCACCCAAAATGAAGTCCCTCTGTTTCTCATGGCAGATAAAGCCAATAGGTCTGGCCCTTGACTGCCACTTTGAAATAATCTCCTTCCATCCTGTGTCCTTCTCATTCTGCCCCAGCTACACTGGCTTCTTTGTGCTCCTTGAACTCACAGACGACTCCTGGCCCAGGGACTTTGCATGTTCTTTTCCCGCTGCCAAGAATGCCTTTCCTTCAGCCCTTCATTTCCTTTGTTCCCTCCAGTCTTCCCTGAGCACTCAGTCTAAGCCGCCCACCCTCCCTCCCACATTGCCCATCCCTGTTAACATCTAGGCCAGCATTCTTCCTCTCTTTCTTTGGGATGCCACGCCATTCCTTTCTCTCTCATTCCTTTTCTCTCGCCCCACCCCGCATCTCCACCCTCTCTCTCCCTGTTCTCTGCACTCTCTTCCCTTTCTCTAATACAAAATAAATTTATAGGCCTGGGCGCGGTGGCTCGTGCCTATAATCCCAACACTCTGGGAGGCTGAGGCAGACAGATCACCTGAGCTCATGGGTATGAGACCAGCCTGAGCCAGACTGAGACCCTGGCTGGGCATAGTGGCAGGCACTTGTAGTCCCAGCTACTCAGGAGGCTGAGGCAAGAGAATCGCTTGAGCCCTAGGGTCTGAAGTTGCTGTGTGCTATGACACCATGGCACTCTACCGGGGGCGATAAAGTGAGACTCTATCTCAAAAAAAAAAAAAAAATAATAACATAAAATAAAATAAATTTATACTTTTATATTCTAAAAAAATTAAGTTACAGAGTCGTTTGATTATTTGCTTGTTGTTTGTGTCTCCCACTAGACTATAAAAGTCTGTGATGACAAGGACTTGCCCAGAACCGCCCCAGGCACGTCGCAGGAGGTAGGCAGATGTATGTTAAATGAACGAAAGACCAGGTCGGCCCGCCAAGAACAGAGTGGGAATGAGGTGTGTGAGGGCACAGCGATGCAGCTGCATGCCCCTGTCCTCTATGAATGCCTGCTACTCTATCCTGTCCATCCTTAGTCCCTAAACACTTCAGAATAAAGTGTCTTCTATGCACAAGGAGAAAACATACCCTCCCAGCTGGCCTTGGGACCAGCCTCCTTCCTGCCACATCACCTCTTTCTAGTTATCCCAGTTTTTGCTCCTGACAGCCAGTTTTGACTCTTCTGGGCTCACGGGGCATCAGGAGTATGTGCACACGGAGCTGTCCAGTTCCTACCCACCCAGGTAGGGCATCTCCCAGGCAGCCAGTCTGGGACGGTCAGGTGGAGCCCCTGCTGTCTTCCATCCACTCCATCTGCCTTGTAGCAGCACCCAAGTACCTCTTTCCTTTTAACCTTATGTCAATGTCCAGGGAGGTCTGGAGAGGGAGAGTGGAACTGTGGGACCCTTTGGGCACAGGGGCATTGGTAGCCCTGAGAGAATGCTGCAGAGCCTTAAAATACAAACCTATAAGGAGCAGTGACGTCGTGTCAACTGGTGTGATCGTGCTTTTTGGAGGGAGGGAGCAGAGTTTCACTCATTGGCCCTGAGTGGAGTTTCATGGTGTCAGCCTAGCTCACAACAACCTCAAACTTCTGGGCTCAAGCAATCCTCCTGCTTTGCCTTCTGAGTAGCTGGGACTACAGGCACCATACCCAGCTTCTATTTTTAGTGGAGACAGGGTCTCGCTCTTGCTCAGGCCAGTCTGGAACTCTTGAGTTCCTGAGCTCCTGCCTTGGCTCCCCAGAGTTCTAGGATTACAGGCTTGAGCCAGTGTGCCTGGCCTATGCTAGTAGTTCTTGTGAGTTATCTCATGTCACACTATCATCACCCACTTTACAGATGAGGAGACTGAGGCTGGTGATGTGAAGTGATTCACTCCAATTCGCATAGTTTGCAAGTGGTGGAGTCAGAACTATAATGTAAATACTAAACAGTATGGTATCTGGCACGCCAACTTAAATCAGTTACCTACACTTACTTTTATTTAAAAAAAAACAAAAAAAAACCAACTTTACTGGGGCATAATTTACATATCATGAAATTCACCCATTGTAAGTGTGCCATTCAGTGATGTTAGTGAGCTTAGAGAGTTGCGCAACCGTCACCACAATCCAGTTTTAGAACATTTCTACTACCACAGAGATGTCCATTTTTGGTTAATCGTCACTCCTACCCCTAGCCGTAGGCAACAGCTGAACTACTTTCTGTCTCTATAAATTTGCTGTTCTACATACTTCGTATAAATGAAATCACCCTGCGTTATCTTTTCTTTTACTACAAACTGCATTTGTTTTGTGAAGACTGTTTAGCTCAGTTCTTAACATTCAGTTCAGAAGTCCACACTGGATGAACAGAAGAAGGAATGAATTGTACCTCCACGTCTCCAGGAGGCCAGGGGTAGAAATTTCTGTTTGTTTATTAACTATTCAAAGCTTCTGAGGACACAGACCTGGGCCCTGCCAGGCTAGAAATAGAAAATCAGGGTGGAGATGATTTTTTTCCCATTTTTATTTTATTTTTCGGTTTGTTTTGTTTTGTTGAGACAGAGTCTCACTCTGTTGCCCTGGCTAGAGTGCATAGGCATCATTGCACCTCCGACTCCTGGGCTTATGTGATCCTCTTGCCTTAATCCCCCATGTGGCTGGCATTATAGGCACATGACACTGGGCCTGGCTTAATTTTTCTGTTTTTTTTTTTTTGTGGAGATGGGGTTTTGCTCTTGCTCAGTCTGGCCTTAAACCCCTGGCCTCAAGTGATCCTCCTGCCTCAGCCTCCCAATGGGTGAAGACTACATGCATGAGACACCATACCTAGCCCCTTTTACTTCTTAAAATATGTGAAATAGTTGTTCTTAATGCACAAACTTTTGTTCCAAATAGTTTCAGGAATGGTTGCATTTAAAATAAAATACAGGCCAAGTGCAGTGACTCACACCTGTAATTCTAGCACTCTGGGAGGCTGAGGCTGATGGATTGCCTGAGCTCACAGGTTCAAGACCAGCCTGAGCCAGAGTGAGACCCTTCCCATCTCTAAAAATAGCCAGGTGTTGTGGGGGGCACCTGGAGGCTAAGATAAGAGAATCACTTGAGCCTAAGAGTTTGAGGTTGCTGTGAGCTATGACATTAGGGCACTTTACTGAGGGTGACAAAGTGAAACTTTGTTTCAAAAATAAATTAATAAAAATAAAAATATAAAATAAAATTGATCACTAAAATAGAATTAAATTGAATTAAATACAAGGAACAAAATGAAGCCCCCAAAATGTAATTTAAAAATGTAATCCCAGGTACTTCAGAAGTTGAAGCAGGAGGATGGCCTGAGCCCAGGAGTTAGAGGCTGCAGTGAGCTGTGATTATACCATTGCACTCTAGCCCACGTAACAAAGCAAGACTCTGCCTCAAAAAAGAAAAAAAGACAAAAAAAAAAAATTAAATGCTTGGTGCCTGTAGCACAGTGGTTACAGCGCCAGCTACATATACCAAAGTTGGTGGGTTTGAGCCCAGCCTTGGCCAGCTAACCAACAATGACAACTGTAACCAACAATGACAACTGTAACAAAAAATAGACAGACGTTGTGGCATGCACCTGTAATCTCAGCTACTTGGGAGGCTGAGGCAGGAGACTCGCTTGAGCCCAAGAGTTTGAGGTTGCCGTGAGCTGTGATGCCATGACACTCTACCCAGGGTGACAGCTTGAGGCTCTGTCTCAAAAAAAAAAAAAAATTAAAAATAAATAAAAATGTAACTCAAGAGGCTAATGTGGTTCAGTCCACCCTGTCCTGTAAGGAAATTCCTCCCTGAAAGGGGAAGTGAGGGAGACAATAGCAAAGGGGCAACTCCCTTTCATTCCTTTCTCCAAAAACCACTCATTTAATACACGGCCATGCAAGGTTTGCGGAATTGGTTCCTACTCCAGACCTGGGTCCCTTAACGCTCAGATCTCAGTCTCCTGCCTGTCTCTGGATGCCCTGTGCTCCTGAAGACGCCTTTCTGCAGAGCAAAGTCGGAAGTTACCTCCCCAAGCTGGAGAGTCCATCTCCATTTCTTCCTCCCCAGTTATCATCCCTGTTCCTCTGAACAAAATCCCCATTCCACCCAGACACAGGACAAAAATCCCTACTCCATGGCCCTGTGGTCTATTCCAACCCCTCCCATACCCTTTTCTTATCAGAAAAACATTCTTTTCAAAGGTGGAAAGGGTTACTGAGGAGGCCCCAGGGAGAGGTGAGTTCTTCCCTCAGGTCACCTGAAAACAAGCCAGTTTTAAATGTTATGCACGGATTTCTGTAATTACAAGGGGGGGGAGGTTAGGAAATTAATAGAAGACTAATAACAACATCAATAATAATAGCTAACATTTATTAAGCACTTACTATGTACTATACCTCTTTTACTTTTTTTTTCATTTAAGGTTCAGAATGACTATAAGATCAGCGGTGTTAACTTCATTTTCTAAAAAATTATTGGTATTATTGGTACAAATATTACTAATATAGAAATTAGGCAGAATATTCATTATTAAATTATTAGTAGCACAGACTTTTAATTATATCTTTATTATTTGTATAGAAATTAAGGTGTAGAAATTACTAGCACAGTATCTGTACTATTATTCCATTGCAGAATTATTATAAATTACAACTGTAGTACAGAAATTAGTACAAAAATAGTTATCACGGCAGCACCCGTGGCTCAGTTGGCAGGGCACTGGCCACATACACTGAGGGTGGCGGGTTTGAACCTGACCCCGGCCAGCTAAAAACAACAATGACTGCAACAACAACAACAAAATAGCCAGGTGCTATGCTGGGTGCCTGTAGTACCAGCTACTTGGGAGGCTGAGGCAAGAGGATCTCTTGAGCCCACGAGTTTGAGGTTGCTATGAGCTGTGATGCCATGGCACTCCACCAAGGGTGACAAAGTAAGACTCTGTCTAAAAAAAATAGTATTAATGTCATTATTATAGTGCAGAAATTATTAGTAAAAAGATGATGCCAGTACTATTACAATAGTATAGCAAGTTTTATTTATATTTTGAGACACAGTGTCACTCTGTCACCCTGGGTAGAGTGTCATGGTGTCATCAGCTAATAGCAACCTCAAACTCTTGGGCTCAAGTGACCCTCTTGCCTCAGCCTCCCAAGTAGCTGGGACTACAGGCACCTACCACAAGGCCTGGCTAGTTTAGAAAGCACATGTAGCGAGAATGAGATGGAGTCAGTGAGGCTAGGGCTGACATGCCAGGGCTGGTCTGGTTGGTGTAGGTCCTAAGTGACCTTCACCTTCAACCTCTTGTTGTTTTGTAAGCTCAGCTTTAACCTGAAAGTGTGTATCTTGAGTAATTTAAAGCAATTGATTTAGGAGATTAACTTTTGAATTAGAAATGTTGTTTTGGGTCATGGGTATGTCAATATTGTTTATCATGGGTGATGGGTTACGGTGATTACTGCAATTTAAGATAAGTGTTAATTACTGTTGTTTAAGATAAGAGTTAGTATGGTTCTTCTTTTAACTTTCATGTGTAGAACTGTGATCTTGGAAATGGAAGAACAGAATAGTCTTGGAGAGACTCCCTGTTCTGGAGAATCCTGGCCTTTTGACAAAGTTTGGGGGACTTATCCGCCCCTCTGCATACTGGCTGACAGTGACAGGAGGCTGGACACTCTTCATCCATTTGGTAACAGTTTTCTATTTTCAGTAGAGACAGGCTGGTCTAGAACTCCTGAGCTCAAGCAATTTACCCTTTTTGGCCTAGCACTCCCCAAATACTAGGATTACCGGCATGAGCCATTGCGCCAGGCCAGCATAGAAAATTTTAGTACTACTGTTGGCCCCATTTTTCGGAAAACTGTGGTTTGGAGAGGTTAAGCTGACTTATCTGAGGTTGCAGAGTTGTTCACAACTGACTGAAGACTCAGTCCCACACACGTTGCTAATACTTAACTGGTAAGTTAATACTCAGCCCCCAGCCCCACCTCCAGCTTCCTCCCCAGGCAGGGAGGAGTGTGGGGAGGACAGTGAGGGGTTATGAGTACCACAGTGACTGATGGAGAAAGAACTCAGGTCTTTCCTGGTGACCCAACAGGGAAATGGGTAACAAATTAACCTGGGACAGATCCCACATCCTGTTTTCGAAAGAAAGAACCCATTTTAAAAGTTAGAAAATGAATGTGAACAATGTTACATTTAAACAGAGCTCAAGCAACAGGTATTTCTTTAGGGTAGATTTTACACTAGGCTATTTATTCATTTGGCTTTTGAAAGTTATGCTGAATTTTATTCTCTTTGTGGTTATTTTATGTGAACAAATATCAGTCCCAGAGGTCAGGGAGGAGCAGGGAGGAAGCACAGAACACAGGCTGTGACTTCCTTTGGAAGCAGTCGTGGGAGCAGGGAACATGCGTGAGGGAGGGTCCTTGCTGGGTAAGGTAGATGGACGCCCAGGGCCGGACTCTGCAAGGAGCAGGATGAATACCAGTCTTCGGCAGAAACAAAGTGCCCGCGTCCATCTTCCAAAAGAGACTCTGGACTTCTCACCAAGAAAAGTTGACAGTTAAGCTGGAAGCATGAATAGGGGAAGGACGTTATTCAGAGTATTAATGGGAATTTATTTATTTTTATTTATTTATTTATTTTTAGACAGAGCATCACTTTGTCACCCTCAGTAGAGTGCTGTGGTATCAGAGCTCACAGCTACCTCTAACTCTTGGGCTCAAGTGATCCTCTTGCCTCAGCCTCCTCACCAGCTGGGACTACAGGTGCCTCCCACAACGCCCAGCTATTTTTAGAGAGGGAGGTCTCACTCTAGCTCAGGCTGGTCTCGAACTCGTGAGCTGAGGCAATCTGCCCACCTCGGCCTTCCAAAGTTTTGGGATTACAGGTGTGAGCCATCGCACCCGGCCCATTAATGGGAATTTAAACGTAGACCTCCAATGAGACAGACTCACCCCAGCTGCACTCACTTCTCCTTGAGGGCAGGGAAAAGAAAAAATGCATAGGAAATATTTATACCCTCTTCTCCTCATGGGAGTGAAATCACCTCCTTCCACCAGGAGGAAAAAAATATTTTAACCTATATCTGTCCTAGGTTGGTACTCTAGGGTGAAGTCAGCTGCAGCCCTTGCTTGGGTGGGGAAGAGAAAGAAAACTGGGGGAGGAGGGGCTGTCCCAGTAAAGAGAAAGGGGAGGAATGGGCAGGGAGGAGGGAGAGGAGAAAGAAGGGGGCTTCCTTTTGGGGGCCGTTTAGCCCAGAGCGGCCTGCACTTGGGTCCAGCTTCTCTGAGTGTGGAGATTGTGCTGGAAAGAGTCAGGGCTCCTGAGACTGGGATTCCTAAGATGAAGCTGTGAGTTTGCAAGTTTGGGGCAGTTTAGCATGTAGGATGCCGGGGAGGGAGGGAGGGTGCTGTTTTGTCTGGAACAGAAAAGACTCCTGGGAGCACCGTGAGTCTGTGAAGCAGCTTCTGTGAAGGGGAAGCTGTTTCTCCAGTCAAAACTCCAACTCTGGAGATGGGTTTGGGGACCAGTCACTAGATAGTGCCAAAGAAGTAGTGGTGGCCTTCTTTCTCCCTACACTTTCTCCACTGCAATCATCGTGGACCAGCCCCAGGGAAGTTCTGGGCTCAGGGGCAGGAGGGCAGAGAGTTGAATTAGGCTCTTAAAGTTTCCTCTGTTGACATTACAATTTGCCTTGTACTGGTTGAGAAAGGTCCTCCCTGAGCCCTTTGCAGGAAGAAAGATCAATAAAAATTACAGAGTGAGAAAAGTCAATTAAACATACTTTCCTCGTGCTGTAATTACCTTGGGTGAGGGTGCAGATCAAGAGAGAGGAACTGAAAGGGGTTAGTAGTGTTACACTCACAGTTCCCTTGGGAGCATGGCATGCCAGCTGCCAGACGGGTGAAGCACTGGGACCAGTCCCAAGGAAGATGGAGAGGGGGACTGTGGGCCAGCACCTTCACTGTGGTCTTCATGGGAAGGACCCCATGAGACAGGGTAGAAGGCTTAGCATTGGCTAATTTAAATAGTTCCACTGGGCACAGAGACATGGAGGCTAATTGACCTCAGGCAATTAGGATGGGTGCGGAGTGGCCTAGAGTGTGAGAACCCAGGGAGTCAAGTGGTTTGGAGTGGGGACTTAATGGACTACTAAAGAAGAGAAATTGAGAGCTTCTAGTCAAGGCTTCAAAACTGGGTTGGCAGTTTTTCAAAATAAAAACAACTGGGGCTTGGCACCTGTAGCTCAGCAGCTAGGGTGCCAGCCACGTACACCAGAGCTGGCAGGTTGGAATCCAGCCTGGGCCTGCCAAACAACAGTGACAACTACAACCAAAAAATAGCAGGTGTTGTGTCGGGCACCTGTAGTCCCAGCTACTTGGGAGGCAGAGGCAAGAGAATTGCTTAAGCCCAGGAATTTGAGATTGCTGTGAACTGTAACACCACAACACTCTACTGAGGGAGACAGGGTGAAACTCTGTCTCACAAAAAAAATTTTAAAAATAAATAAATAAAATAAAATTGCTGGGCTTTGTAACAGGTGCCTATAGTCCCACCTATTTAGGAGTCTGAGGCAAGAGGATTGCTTGAGCCCAGCAGTTTGAAGTTACTGTGAGATATGACACCACGACACTCTACCCAGAGTGACAAAGTGAGACTCTGTCTCAAAAAATGAAAAAATAAAAAATAAATACAAATAAAAACAACTGTATTACACTCTATGAATTGAGGAATTAATACCTAATTTCCATATTTTAGGGGACGTAAACTAGGGAAAATATGGAAGTCTCCCCACTTAAGCCTAAATTTGCAAACAGAATTGTAAGCCGTTGCTGACTGTGCCTTATATTCTAGCATGCAAGATTCTCGTTTAAGCTATTGGGAGGTGGCTGTTTTCATTTTCTTTTCTTTTTTTTTTTTTTTTTTGAGACGGAGCCTCAAGCTATCCACCTGGGTAGAGTGCCATGGCATCACAGCTCACAGCAACCTCCAACTCCTGGGCTCAAGCGAGTCTCCTGCCTCCGCCTCCCAAGTAGCTGGGACCACAGACACCCGCCACAACGCCCGGCCATTTTTTGGTTGCAGCCATCATTGTCGTTTGGCAGGCCCGGGCTGGGTATTCGAACCCGCCACCTTAGGTGTACGTGGCTGGCGCCTTAGCTGATTGAGCCACAGGTGCCGAGCCGGCTGTTTTCATTTTCTCAGGAAATCTATTTGCTTGGGAAGCCACAGCTTCCTCCCAGGTGCTCTTACCATCCTGTGAGAAGGGAGAGATGAGAGTCTAGCTGCTGTGAGGCTCTGAGAAGTAGAATGACGGCTCCCCCCTTACCAAGATGTCCACATTGTAAACCTTGCGAAGGTGTGACTGTGTGACCACAGGTCAGGGAAGACTTTCTCTCTACCCTCTGAGTGTTCAAAAACTGAGTCTGTGAAATAAGCTGACAACAGGTAGATGAATAGGAGAAAAAGTGTACACATTTATTACACGTACAGAGTATCGCCGGAAATAAAAGTGAATAACAAATAGACCAGTCAGATTTAGGCACTTATATAGGGGTGAGGGGAGGAGGGATGGAGGCAATTTATGGGAGAGTCAATGATTGGGGGGCAGGAAACGAATGGGCCCTTAGAAGAACAAAGTTTGTGGGTGTGGTGTCAGCTTCTAGTCTCCTCTACTGTGGTAAAGGTCAATCTTCCAGGTGAGCTGAGGAAACTCCAGGGGAGGGGATTGACAACAATTGAGTTCCTCTTAGAGGATCTGCATTTAGGCAGATGAGGGGCTTCACATCTGCATTTGCTGTTTTCTAAGCGCCTCCAGCTTGTTTCCCGAACCCCTTCATTGCCTGACATAATAAAAGGAAATTAAGATTGCTACTCAGCTGATCTTGAGATGGGGCCAATCTAATCACAAGTTCTTAAAAGTGGAAGAGGGAGGCAGAAGGGAGGATCGGAGAGATGCTAGTGGAAAAGATTTGAGCCACCCTCCACTGACCGCTGTTGATAGCTTTAAAGAGGGAGGGAAGAAGATGCCATATGCCAGAGAATTCAGGCAGGCTCCAAGAGTTGGGAGACAGAGGCAAGGAAACTGAGCCTTTCTAGAGTCTCCAGAAAGACTGCAGTCCTGCCTACTCCTTGATTTTAGCTGGGGAGCCCATGTTGGATCTCTAACCTACAGAACTGTAATATAATGTGTTTGTGCTGCTTTAAGCAACCAAGTTCATGGTATTTTTTTTATGGCAGCAAAAGGAATAGTATGGAGCCTGGGAGGGCCTTAGCTGTTCTTGAGTGATAGAAGAATCCCCCATTCAAGGCCACTGCCCTGTACGTCGTGCTTCCAAAGCTATTCAATACCAGTGATCTGTTTTTAAGCAGAAATAGGCCTATTCATTAGCTTACAGAATATCTGGGAGGGTCATAGCCCTGTACAATGCCCAACCATACCATGGAACTGATCTTCTGAAACTTAAAACATATCTATTTATACATTCACTCTGAAAAGCTTCAAACTACAGATACATGGAGAGAACACAGCAACGTATACCCATCTGGTCCAGTCTTGGTTTAAGTTTCCCCTGAAGGGAGGGCCTGGGTGCAGGTAGTTTGTTTGGAAGGTGATCCCAGAAAGCATAAGTGAAGCGTGCAGGGCCTGACACAGGAAAGGGAGATGGTGGCCCCTGTGGGCGGCCGGCCTCAGACCTGCTCGGGACCCTCTGGGAAACCACGCACAAGGTGCTTCACAGCTGTCTCCCTGGAGGACGGACCAGCTGGGGCTTTTACTCGCTGGTTCCCGTCCCCTTGAGGAGTCAGCTGCCTCAGTTTCCAGGTTGTACCTAATGAACAGCATTCACAAACTGCCTTGTGTTGGAGAAAGCCCTCGGGCAGAGGAGCAATAAATGCAGCATTGGGGGTAAAAAATCTTCCTAGGACAGAAACTGTGCACCAGAGCTGTGAATTATCTCCAACAGCAGCTGAGGGGCCATGGGGCTCAGCATTGCCATCATCCGCTATGAGCCCTCCTGAGACTGACCGCAGGCATCCTGCCAGCCCTCTCCACCTCCCTGTGTACACTCTCTAGCATAAATGTACCGTATTTATCATGTGCCAGGCACTGCGCCTCTATCAAGCCCTTTCACTTGCATGATGACTCCCTCTCTCCCTCCTTTCCTTCCTCCTTTCCTCCCTCCCTCCTTTCCTCCCTTCCTTCCTTCCTCCCTTTATTTTTGAGACAGTCTCTTTCTGTTGCCCCAGGCTAGAGTGCTATGGTGTCAGCCTAGCTCACACCAACCTCAAACCTCTGGACTCAAGTGTTCCTCTTGCCTCAGCCTCCTGAGCAGCTGAGATTATAGGTGCTCACTACCATGCCTGGCTAATTTTTCTATTTTTAATAAAGACAGGATCTGACTGTTGCTCAGGCTGGTCTGGAACTCCTAATCTCGAGTGATCTTCCTGCCTTGGCCTCGCCGAGTGCTAGGATTGCAGGTGTGAGCCACCCTGCCTGGCCCTGCGTGATGACTTTATAAAGTAGGTATCCAAAAAACAGCTATGGTTAGAGGACAGTTAGAATCATTCCAACGCTCTCTGGAGCCATTCCATTTTCAAATGTCATTATGCCAGAAATGACATCTTTTGCAACTATTTGAACTTATGGTGAAAATTTTTAGTTGCCAGCTTAAAAATAGACATGGAGATACATAGTTTTTCAAAATTCTGTCCACGAGTAAGCAGCCAAAGAGCTTGTAAGCCACCGAGTCCTGGACGTGCACATTCGTGCCTGCATGTGGTGACACACTCAGAATCACCCAGAAGCTTGGTGGGTGCTGGGGTGGGGGAAGCACTTGAGGGACTTCGTGGTTACCCTGGAAGAATCCTGGGAAATACATTTTTAAAAGGAAAATCAGAAGAGGGACGCTATAGATAGAAAGTGAGTTCGGCTCGTGGAAGATCCAGATGGATGTGCGCTGAAAACCCCGGCTGCTCTTCAGCTTTCGGATCCCATCTCCCCCACTTCGGTGGTTGCCAAGCCAGTGGCTCAAGTGCCATTCCAAACTGTCACCTCCCCTGGTATAATGACTCGATTTTCTTAATGTTGCCTCTGCAACCTCTTAGGGTTAAACTTACTTTAAGATCAATGTAGCTATGTTTAATAATTTTAAAAGGAATCCATTCTACTTTATCAATCTATATTAAGCCAGCTGACACATTCGTTTCGGAACCAAATGACTGTGGTCACAGAAGCCTCAGGGTGCAAGCACATTAAGGGCCCAGCATGAGCTGTGAAGTAGGTCTGAAGTTGTGACAATAGGTGAGCTGGGAAGGGGGGTGACAAACTATGACAACAGAAAACCTACCTTATGTATAAAAGAAATGCCTTGGATGTAATTTATCTACACTGACTTTTCTTTTTTTTATTATTTTTAAGACTCTGTTGCTTGGGTAGAGTGCCGTGTCATCACCACAGCTTGCTACAACCTCAAATTCCTGGGCTCAAGGGATCCTCCTGCCTCAGCCTCCTGAGTAGGTGGGTCTACAGGCATGAGCCACTGCTCCCAGGGTGTCCAAAATTATTTTTACCATCAGTTATGTTTATCAGCTATGACTCTATATTTCTCCTTCTGATAAACAACCTTTTCTAACTCCCAGGGGGTAAGCAGGCTGGTTCTAAGGTCTCTTGTGAATCTGCTCTCTCCAAGAGTAGGCAAAGAAAGCTTAGGAAGGTTATTGGAAGTTGGCCTACTCAAGAGCTCCACCTGGGCAGCAAAAGTGTTTCTCAGGGTTGGTACCAGGTTCAGTTCAGCTCACCTATTCAGCTATTTGTTCCTCCAAGTGTTTTTCATGTTACCCTGGCATGGTAGGAAAAATCTTAAAGAATAACCCTTCTGGTTCTGGTTCCTTCTTCTTACCTGGTAAGGACAGAAGGGTAAGAGCTTGGGCTTTGAAGCCATACAAGCAAAGAGTTTAAACCTAAATCCATCACTTATTAGTCATGGAGCTGGATAGGTTATTTAAATGCTCTGAGATTCAGTTTTCCTTTCTGCAGAATGGGGGTGATGTCTCCTCCATCCCGATAGGAATCAACAAGGCCATGTGAGCCAAGAACCTCATCCATTGCTACAATTTGTTTTGTTTTTTATTTTTGTTTTTGGTGATATTTGTTGCAGTTGTCATTGTTGTTTTTAGATGGCCTCGGTCAGGTTCAAACCCGCCACCCTCAGTGTATGGGGTTGACGCCCTAACCACTGTGTTATGAGCACTGAGCCCATTGCTACAATTAGTGATGGCCAGGATTATTACTGTCATCATTATCCTTCAGATCTGTCATTTATTTTCTGAATGGACCGAAAGAAAATAATCGCTTGTGGAAAACTGACACAAATCTCTTGGCTGGTTTTATCTTTGGTTCTAAGATGGGTAATTGGTCTTGTCATTTAAAATCACTACTGGTCGAACGGTTCCTGAACTGTTTCACTTTGTTTACTCATAGACCTAGGGCAATGTCCTAAACACAACAGGCATCAGACCATGACAATGAAAATAACAATAATAAGTAATGGTTTGAGTAGCCCTTTCATTCATAAAGCATTTGCAAACATCACGCAATTCTCATGAAAACCTATGATTTAAACAAAACAAATAATATTCTTGTCTTGTTCTTCTCACTTAGGGAAGTGGAAAGGAAGAGGAGTGATTTTTTAAAAATTTATTTAATTTTTGGAGACAGTGCCATGGTGTGATCATAGCTCAATGCATCCTCAGACTCCTGGGCTCAGGGGGGATTCTTCTGCCTCAGCCTCTTGCGTAGCTGAGATTATAGGAACCTGCCACCATGTCCTGCTTGTTTCCCCCCTCCCCATAAACATAGAGTCTGTCTGTGTTGCCTATGCTGATCTCAAACTCCTGGCCTCAGCCTCTCAAAGTGTTGGAATTACAGGTATGAGAGCCAGTGCCCGGACCATAAGCAATATTAAATAACTCTTCCTTGTGTCTTTGTTCCCCCTCTTCCCCCCCAGGCGTGTCCCCTAAAGTCTCTTCTATACATGGATTGCAGCACGTTCATTGGGGACCATTTCAAGCTTTCCTTTCTTCCTTTCATAGGAAAAGACCTCATTCTTCCCTGACTTTTTCTAGCACTCAAAGGACAAACCTCACAATTTTGTGTTCTATTACTCTCTTATTTCTTTCCAATGGTTTCTCATTTCTGGCAAGTCTATTTTTTTTTGGGGGGGGGCATATAGTCTTGCTCTGTTGCCCTGGCTAGAGTGCAGTGGTGTCATTGTAGTTCACAGCAACCTCAAACACACACGCTCCAGCAATCCACCTGCCTCAGCCTCCTGAGTAGCTGGGGCTACAGGCTCATGCCACCATGCCTGGCTAATTTTTAGTAGAGATGGGGTCTTGCTTTTGCTCCAGCTGCTCTCAAACTCCTGGTCTCAAGTGATCCTCCTGCCTTGGCCTCCCAGAGTGTTAGGATTGCAGGCGTGAGTCACCATGCCCAACCTGACCTACTTTTTTTTTTTTTTTAAATTAAACTCTGCCCAGCATGACAAGAAACTTTTCAAGGGTAGAGGGTCATGCAACTTACGTACACTTTGGGCATCACCATCCAGTCCTTTCTCTTTACACTACCCAGCCCAGAGCTGGACTCAAAGTGAATGCCTCCTCTATACATAATCGATTCACAGAGAGGGGACCTGAAGTGGTTGGCCTAGAAATTCCACTGCAGGATAAAAATGGAGAATCACTCCTTAGGGACTGCCATCTAACAAGCAGGGCAAAAATGTTCCTGCTGGGAAATTAAAATGCGAAAAGCAAACACTAGAAGAAAACAAATCTCTTAGTGCAGCTTCTAGCTCTCATTCTGGTGGTCCTCATTACACCCTGGTAAGTTTAAATGACCAGGACATGCCTTTAGTCACAGTGTCCCCAAGTCATGCCACTGTGACCACAGGTAGGTGGGGACATCCTTCTGTGGGCATGACACTCTGTTCTCCTTCCCGCAGTGAGGAGAATTAACTCCATTGCCTAGCAAAATTAAACTCTTAACTAAAGGAAGCTAAATAGCAACTGATATTTTTGGAGGTGCTTTCAAATGAGGACAGCCGAATTTAATGGAAAATAAACATATTTCATACTGAATATCAGTTGCATATTGTTGTATATTGGATATCAGCCGAAGAAATTTCCCCAGTGTTTCTTTGTTTTTATCACATTTCTTCCCAGTGTTTTATATGACTTATTGTATAATCAATTTAATATTCTTTATAAATTCCAGATGGCATAGCATTGAGAATCTTTTTTTTTTTTGAGACAGAGTTTCACTTTGTCGCCCTCAGTAGAATGTCATAGCGTCATAGCTCATAGCAACCTCAGACTCTTGGGCTCAACCAATCCTTCTGTCTCAGCTTCCCAAGTAGTTGGGATTACAGGTGCCCACCATCATGCCCAGTTATTTTTTCCTGTTTTTAGTAGAGATGAAGTCTCCCTCTTGCTCAAGTTGGTCTCAAATTCCTGAGTTCAAGCAATCTACCCACCTCAGCCTCCTGGAGTGCTAGAATTACAGGCATGAGCTACAGCAGCCTGGCCGATTATGAATCTTTTATAACACAAATTTCCAAATTCTTCTTCTTTTTTTTTTTATTTTTTAGGAAGAGGGTTTCACTGTGCTGCCTATGGCATCACCATAGCCCACTGCAGCCTTGGACTCCTGAGTTCAAGTGGTCCTCCAGCCACCGCCTCTTGAGTAGCTGGGACTATAGGTGTATACCACTATTGGATGGGCTAAAGACTTTTTCCCCAGTGACTCTAATGACCAGGGCTCCTACCACCAGGACCACTATTTCTCATCCAGAGAAGAAACCTGTGAAGGCTGGGAAGATGCAGACGCTGTGGGTGGAGGTCACGTCCTCTAGGCCAACACTTCTCAGATTTTAGGATGCACACGAATCACCAGGGGATCTTGCTGAAATCCAGATCCTGGTTTCTTAGACCTGGGGTAGGACCCTGAAGTCTGCCGTGGTGTCACAGCTCACAGCAACTTCAAACTCCTTAAGTGATTCTCTTGCCTTGGCCTCTCTAGTAGCTGGGGACTACAGGCGCCCGCCACAACACCTGGCTTTTTTGTTGTTGCAGTTGTTTAGCTGGCCCTGGCCAGGTTCGAACCCACGTGTTTGTGGCTGGTGCTGTAACCACTGTGCTATGGCCGCCGAGCTGGAAAGGCTGGTTTTTCAGAGCTTGGTCCTAGATGGCCCTGCTTTAAAGGCAGGACAAGCTGGGAAAGACTTTAGTCTCTGGAGGAAAGTGGGTCGTTTCTTCTTGGGGGATAGTGGGAAAGCGCGGCTGGCTGGGAGCTCTCCCTGGTGCTGGCCAGGGCTCTCTCACGTCTGCGTTCCTCACGGGAGCCTCTCCTGAGTCTCTACTCTTGTCTAATGTATGGGTCTAGATCCTTACGTGTACCTGGGCCCCACTTTGACTTTGCTGCTACCTATACCTCGTATTTATTGCTGGCCTATATTTGGGAGTCCTTGGTACTGCTTGGGAGAAAATATTGAAGTTTTGAAGCTTTTATCCTTGAGGGTGGATTTTCTAAATCCTGGAACCCTATCTATTTATTTACCCATCTATGTACCATCTATGTATCTATGCTTTAATTGGATGTTTTTCACCAGGAAAGAAATAGAACCTTGTGACTGTATCCTCAAAAACAAAATAAGGCACACCAGTATATGCCTGGCACATAACAGGGGCTCAATGCATTCTTTTTAAAGTCAGGTAAAATTTCTTTTCTTTTCTTCTTATTCATTTATTTATTTTTGGCAGTTTTTGGCTGGGGCTGGGTTTGAACCCACCACCTCCAGGATATGGGGCCAGCGCCCTACTCCTTTGAGCCACAGGCACCGCCCAAGGTGAAATTTCATATAATATTAACCATTTTCAAGTGTTCAATCCAGTGGCATTTGGTATGTTCACGCCTCTATCTGTCCAAAACATTTAAGGCATAAGTTTTGAAAGCTGTGTGAAACTAAAATTAAAAATTATTTGGGTGATTTATAAGAAATTTCTGTCATTTATTCAATTCACTAAGCTATCGATTTGCTCTTACAACTGTAACTATTTTAATTTCTTCCCACATTGTGTTTTATTTACCTAAGTAGTAATGATACAATAATAATATAATGGCCACTTATTTTTTTGTGGAATGCTTACTATATGCTAGACACTTCATGTATTTTTTCTTATTCAATCCTAACAATAACCTGATGAAATAGATATTATTATTAACTTTTGATAGAAAAAGACACTGAAGCTCAGAGATTTTATTTTTTAGAGACAGAGTCTCACTTTGTCGCCCTCAGTAGAGTGCTGTGGTGTCACACCTTACAGCAACCTCCAGCTCTTGGGCTTAGGTGATTCTCTTGCCTCAGCCTCCCAAGTAGCTGGGACTACAGGCACCTGCCACAACACCCAGCTATTTTTTTGTTGCAATTTGGCCGGGGCCAGGCTCAAACCTGCCACCCTTGGTATATGGGGCTGGTACCCTACTCACTGAGCCACAGGCACCACCCAGGACCTGGCTTCTTAATGACTGCACAATAATGTCCAATGTGGAAACAGACTTATGGCTTACTACATGGGACAAATGTGAATGATGGAGAAAGTTAAACTGTCAGCGAGCGAAACAATTGGATACATAGAAACTCAAGATTAGGGCACTGTAGCTCAGTGATTAGAGTGCCAGCCATATGTTCCGGGGCTGGTGGGTTTGAACCCAGCCTGGGCCTGCTAAACAAAAGGAAAAAAAAAAACAGCCAGGCATTGTTGCGGGCGCCTGTAGTCCCAGCTACTA
The DNA here is from genome assembly GCA_963574575.1 of Galagoides demidoff. Lineage (NCBI taxonomy): Eukaryota > Metazoa > Chordata > Mammalia > Primates > Galagidae > Galagoides > Galagoides demidoff. Next base: position 1,774 of record CAUYQV010161812.1, on the reverse strand, counting down.
GGGAGGCTGAGGCAGGAGAATCACCTGAGCCCAAGGGTTTCAGGTTACTGTGAGTGATGGCACCACAGCATCCCTGATGAGAGTGACAAACTGAGACTCTCTCTCAATAAAAAGAAAAAGAAAGAAAAAGAAAAAGAAACTCAAGATTAAATATTTGGATATGCCAGCAAAATACTATACATCTTCACCCGAGGCCATTCAATGTCAAGAAGACTTTTTGCTGAAAGTTGTTCATATAATTTAAGGGGCTTGTATTTAATTACTTGCCTGTCAGGATTTTAAAATTATGATTTACACCTATTATTTTCCCTCTCTATCACTGATTTCTCTCCCTCTACCAGATCATTCCTATTACAAAGAAAGCCTCTCTCCTATTTATTTTTTTTAAGACAAAGTCTCACTCTGTTGCCCTGGATAGAGTGAGTGCTGTGGCGTCATCATAGCTCACAGCAACCTGGAACTCCTGGCCTCAAGTGATCCTCTTGTCTCAGTTTTTTTATTCAGTAGAGACACGTCTCACTCTTGCTCAGACTGGTCTGAGCTCATGAGCTCAAGCAATCCACCCGACTCAGCCTTCCAGAGTGCTAAGATTACACAGGTGTGAGCTACCGGGCCCTGCTCTCTCTTCTATTTATTTATTTATTTATTTTTGAGGCAGAGCCTCAAGCTATTGCCCTTGGTAGAGTGCAATGGCATCACAACTCACAGCAACCTCCAATTCGTGGGCATAAGTGATTCTCTTGCCTCAGCCTCCCGAGTAGCTGGGACTACAGGCTCCCACCACAACACCGGGCTGTTTTTTTTGTTGCAGCCATTATTGTTGTTTGGTAGCCCGGGCTGGATTCAAACCCTCCACCTTAGGTATGTGGCTGGCGCCTTAGCCACTTCAGCCACAGACGCTGAGCTTCTCTCTTCTATTTTAAAAAATCAAACAAAACAACTTCTCCTGACTCTACTTCATCTCCTTCTGGCTACCGTCCCGTTTTTTTCTGCTCTATTCACTGTAAAACTTTTTGAAAACATTGCCTATGGTCACTGCATCCTCATTCACCACCTACCTTTTCCTCAGCCCCCTCCAACAGACAGTCTGTCCCCACCACTCCACTGGAAGTGCCCTGATCAAGGGCACCAGTTTCCAAATACATCGCTCACTTTTTGGACCTTAACTTTTGACACTTTCCAGCAGCCTTTTACCTGGCAGCCCACTGGGTCCAACTCTTTTGGCTTCTGTGTCATCACGTTCTATCACGTTCTCCTGGTTTTCTCTTAACTACACAGGCTCCTTCTTCTCCATCTCCTTTCCTGATCCTTGGCTCTTTTTTTCTGGCATTTGGTTCCTCCTTCTCTGCCCGAGGACTTGATTCTGGGCCCCTCACTTTTACCCATGTGCACATCTTCCCTAGATGATTTCATCTACTTCTTTCTTTCTTTTTTTTTTTTTTAGACAGATTCCCACTCTGTTGCCCAGGCTAGAGTGCTATGGCCTCAGCCTAGCTCACAGCAACCTCAAACAGTTGGGCTCAAGCTTTCCTCTTGCCTCAGACTCCTGAGTTAGCTGGAACTATAGGGCCCTGCCAAGATGCCTGCCTAATTTTTCTATTTTTAGTAGACACGGGTCTCACTCTTGTTCAGGCTGATCTCAGGCAATCTACCTTCCTCGCTCTCCCGGAGTGCTAGGATTATAGGTGTGCACCACCTCACCTGGCCACAATGACCTCATCTAGACCCATGGCTTTGAGTACCTACCATGTGCTAATGCCAGTCGAAGGATGGC
>CAUYQV010161807.1:0-18713 GCA_963574575.1 Galagoides demidoff | reverse complement strand
AGTGTTCCCTTTCCTCCACGTCCACACCAACATCTGTAGTTGTGGGATTTTGTTACGTGAGTCAGTCTTATGGGATTTAGATGATATCTCAAAGTGGTTTTGATTTGCATTTCACTGATGATTAAAGATGATGAGCATTTTTACATGTGTCTGTAGGCCATGTGCCTATCTTCTTTGGAGAAGCTTCTGTTCTAGTCCCTTGCCCACAATGAAATGGGATTACTTGTTATTTTCTTATTAATAAGTTTGTGTTCTCTGTGGATTCTCGTTATCAAAACTTTATCAGAAACATAACTGCAAATATCCTCTCCCATTCTGAGGGCTATCTACTGGCTTTACTTACTGTGTCTTGGCTGTGAAGAAGCTTTTTAGTTTGATCACATCCCAGTAATGTATTTTTGGTGCTGCTCCAATTGCCTGGGGGGTCTTCCTCATAAAGTATTCTCCCAGGCCAATTTCCTCAAATGTTTCTTCTGCACTCTCTCCAAGAATATTTATAGTTTCATGTCTTAAGTTTAAATCTTTTATCCAGGCTCGGTGCCTGTGACTCAATCGGCTAAGGCGCCAGCCACGTACACCTAAGGTGGCGGGTTCAAATCCCCAGCCCGGGCCCACCAAACAACAATGATGGCTGCAACCAAAAAATGGCCGGGCACTGTGGTGGGCACCTGTGGTCCCAGCTACTTGGGAGGTGGAGGCAGGAGACTTGCTTGAGCCCAGGAGTTGGACGTTGCTATGAGCTGTGATACCATGGCACTCTACCCAGGGGGATAGCTTGAGGCTCTGTCTCAAAAAAAAAAAATCTTTTATCCAGTGGGAGTCATTTTTTGTTAATTGTGGAAGGTGTGGGTCCAGTTTCAGTCTTCTACAAGTCACCAGCCAATTCACCCAGCACTATTTGTTAAATAGGGAATCTTTCCCCTAATTTATATTTTTGATATGCTTATCAAAGATCAGATGGTGATAAGTGCTTGGGTTCATCTCTTGGTTCTCAATTCTGTTCCATACATCTACCTCTCTATTTTTGTGCCAATACCATGCTGTTTTGATCACTATTGATTTATAGTATAGTCTGAAGTCTGGTAGCGTGATTCCTCCTGATTTGTTTTTATTTATGAGTAATGTCTTGGCTATTTGAGTTTTTTTCTGATTCCATATAAAACAAAGTACTATTCTTTCCAGATCTTTAAAGTATGTCAGTGGTGCTTTGATAGAGATTGCATTAAATTTGTAAATTGCTTTGGGTAATATGGACACTTTAACAATGTTAATTCTTCCTAGCCTTGCGCATGGTATGTATTTCCATTTGTTAACATCTTCAGCTATTTCTTTTCTCAGAGTTTCATAATTCTCTTTATAGAGATCTTTCACATCCTTTATTAGGTTAATTCCCAAATATTTCATCTTCTTTGGTACAACTGTAAAGGGAATAGAGTCCTTAACTGTTTTTTCAGCTTGACTAATATTAGTATATAAAAAAGCTACTGATTTGTGAGTACTGATTTTGTATCCTGAGATTCTACTGTATTCCTTGATCACTTATAAGTGTTTTATGGTTGAGTCCCTGGGGTTTTCCAGATATATAATCATATCATCTGCGAAGAGTGACAGTTTGATCTCCTCTGGTCCTATTTTGGATCTCCTTGATTGCCTTCTCTTGTCTGATTGTGGTGGCTAAGATTTCCATTACAATGTTAAAAAGCAGTGGAGACAATTGGCAACCTTGCCTGGTTCCTGATCTGAGTGGAAGTGTTTTAAGTTTTAACTCCACTCAGTATGATATTGGCTGTAGGTTTGCTGTAGATGGCCTCTATCAGTTTAAGAAAAGTCCCTTTTGCTCTCTCCCCCTCCCTTCTTTGCTTTCCCTCTCTCTTCTCATCTTTTTCCCCTCTTTTCTCTCCTCCTTGGTGCTGCTCTGCAGCCTCCCTCCCCCACCAATAAAGACCTTTCATACAAAAAAAAAAAAAGAAAAGTCCCTTTTATACTAATTTTCTTAAGTGTTCTGATCATGAAGGGATGCTGGATATTATCAAATGCTTTTTCTGCATCAATTGAAAGAATCATATGGTCTTTGTTTTTTAATTTGTTTATGTGATGAATTAACATTTATGGATTTACGTATGTTAAACCATCCTTGAGATCCTGGGATAAAACCCACTTGGTCATGGTGTATAATTCATTTGATGTGTTTCTGGATTCTATTCTCTAGGATCTTATTGAATATTTTTGTTCATTAAAGACATTGGTCTGTAGTTTTCTTTTCTTGTTGGGTCTAGGGATCAGGGTGATATTTGCTTCATAGAATGTGTTAGGAAGTATTTTTTCTTTTATGATGTTTTGGAAAAGGTCAAGTAATATAGGTACTAGTTTCTCTTCAAAGGTTTGGTAGAATTCTGATGTGAAGTCATCTGGTCTCGGACTCTTTTTTTTTTTGGTCGATTTCATATAGTTGATTCTATTTCAGTACTTGATATAGGTCTGTTTAGTATTTCCAATTATTTCTGATTTAGCCTGGGAAGTTGGTGTGCTTCCAAGTATTGGTCAATTTCTTTCAGCTCTTCATACTTCTGAGAATAAAGTTTTTTGTAGTATTCATTAAGAATTTTTAGAATTTCTGAGGTATCTGTTGTTATTTCGCCTTTGTCATTTCTGATTGATGATATTATGGACTTTAATTTTCTATTTTTGGTTAGGTTGGCCAAAGGTTTATAAATTTTGTTGAATTAAAAAAAACTTTTTGATTCATTGATCTTTTGAATAATTCTTTTGTTTTCAATTTCATTTAATTATGCTCTAATTTTAGTTATTTATTTTCTTCTGCTGAGTTTGGGGTTGTAATGTTCTTCCTTTTCCAGTTGCTTAAGATGTTTCATTAAGTTGACTTTGTCTCTTTCTGTTCTCTTGAGAAAAGCTTGCAACACTATAAATTTCCCTCTTAGAACTGCTTTTGCAGCATCCCACAGGTTCTGATAATTCATGTCTTCATTATTGTTTTGTTCCAAAACTTTGGCTATTTCCTTCCTAATCTCATCTATGACCCAGCTATCATTCAGCATAAGGTTATTTAGTTTCCATGTCTTTGTATGAGTATGCAGATACCTATTATTGGGGAGTTCAGCTTTTATTGTGTGATAAAACACAAGAAATAATTTCTATACTTTTAAGTTTGCTGAGGTTAGACTTGTGACCGAAAATGTGATCAATTTTGGAGGATGTTCCATGGGCTGATGAGAAGAATATATATTCAGTTTTGTTAGGATGAAATGTTCTATAGATGTCTGTTAAATTCAATCATTGTATGGTGAAGTTTAAGTCCAAAATTTCTTTGCTTAGTTTCTTCTTGGAAGATCTATCCAAATACTGCCAAAGAGGCATTAAAATCTCCAACTATTATGGTGCTGGAAGATATTGAAATGCTCATGTCTGTTAGGATCTCCTTTATAAATTGAGGAGCATTCTGGTTAGGTGCATAAATGTTAATAATTGACAGCTCATTGTGTTGAGTGTTTCCCTTAACAAATATGGAGCGATCATCCTTGTGTTTTCTTACTTTTTTTGGTTTAAAGCCTAGTGTATTTACAAATAAAATTGCCACCCCTGCTTATTTCTGATTTCCATTTGCCTGGATTACAATGCCTATCCCTTCATCCTGAGTCTATATTTATCCTTTAAGGTAAGATGAGATTCTTGTATGCAGCAGATATCTGACCTAAGTTTTTGTATCCAGTCAGCCAACCTGTGCCTCTTAAGAGGACAATTTAAGCAGTTCACACTAATTGAGAGTATTGATAAGCCTGGTAGTATTTTGGGTGTCAGGTTCTTTGAAATTCCAGTGGACATTTTGAATTTTTTCATCACTGTGGAAACTGGGTTTTGGTCAAGAATTTCAGAGTGAGTTTACTTTGGTGGTAGATCATTGTGCTGGTCATTATGGAGAATTGGTCTGAGGATATCCTGAAGAGCTGGTTTAGTTATGGAAAATTTCTTCAACATGTGTATGTCATTAAAGTATTTAACTTCTCCATCATAATGAAACTCAATTTACCTGGATACAGGATCCTGGGCTGAAAGTTGTTTTGTTTTAGAAGATTGAATGTCAGTGACTATCCTCTTCTGGCTTGCAAAGTTTCAGCAGAAAGATCTGCAGTCATTCTAATATTCTTCCCCTTGTAGGTTATGATTTTCTTACATCTGGCTGCTTGCAGGATTTTCTCCTTCATATTAACTTTGGTGAAGTTAATTACAGTGTGTCTAGATGATGCTTCATTTCGGTTAAGTCATGCTGGGGTTCTGAAACTGTCTGCTATCTGAATTTCAATGTTTCTTGCCATGCTTGGACATTCTCTTTAATTATCTCTTGGAGTAGAGTGCCTATGCCTTTTAGACCATCCTCTTCTTCAGGGATTTCTATGAGGTGAATGTTTGCTCTTTTGGAGTGGTCCCACAATTCTCTCAGGGAATGATCTGTTTTTGCTCTCCACTTCTCTTCCTCTTTGAGCGTTTGGGAGCATTCAAAAGCTTTGTCTTCAACGTCAGAAATCCTTTCTTCTGCCTGTTCCATTCTTTTACTGAGGGATTCTACCATATTTCTCAGATCTTTGAGGGCTGCAAGTTCTTGCCTCAATGTGTCAAAATCTTTGGTGATTTTTGTCTTTGAATTCATTGAATTCTTGAAACAACTTTTGAATTGCTCCTTGAATTTCTTTTTCTTTTTTTTTTTTTTTTTTTTGAGACAGAGCCTCAATCTGTCCCCCTGGGTAGGGTGCCATGGCATCACAGCTCATAGAAACCTCCAACTCCTGGGCTGAAGCGAGTCTCCTGCCTCAACCTCCCAAGTAGCTGGGACCACAGGTGCCCACCACAACATCTGGCTATTTTTTGGTTGTAGCCATCATTGTTTGGCAGGCCCGGGCTGGATTCTACCCTGCCACCTTAGGTGTATGTGGCTGGCGCCTTAGCCGCTTGAGCCACAGGCACCGAGCCACTCCTTGAATTTCTAATTCCATATTTGCCTCCATTCTGTTAATCTTATTTGCAGTCCACATTCTGAATTCAATTTCTGACATCTTAGCCATTTGTTTATGAATGGATCTTCTGTCTGTCTCCTTTGTCATTCCTTGGGGGAGCTGATCTACTCTGATTATTCATGTTGCTAGAGTTTTTCCTCTGATTCTGCCCCATGATTATTTTTCACCATTTGGCTAGAAAAGCTGGCAAAGTGAAATTGAATTGAGGGTTCCTGGAGTTGTAATTTACTAGCCCTTCACCAAAGAACTGGGACTGGTGATTACAGCTTTTCCCTTAGAGCTTTACAAAGGTACCATTCAGAACTACAGCCTGAAACTCTGGGGACCTGCTTGGTGTGGTGGGACTAGATTGTGTTGACTAGTATTCAGTTAGTCTCTGCCCAATCTTAGTGAATCAGTGGCTTTGGGCTGAAATCTCAGCTGTTCAGGGGTCACTGGCCACAGGCAGAGGGTCTCAGGAGCCAGGTGGGAGTCTCTGCCACTGCCCCAGTTGCAGGAGCCCAGTGGGGAGCTGAGCTGCTGACTGGGGGTTGCTGAGCAGGGGACCCAGTGGGCTGTGGTCCCTGGTGGTTGGTAGTCTGGGTCCCAGCTATGTTCTTTCCAACACAGGACAAGTCTCTCTCCCTTTGTGACTCCCCAGCTCTATTAAAGTTATAGTTTTAGCAACTGCCCCACAGCTCATGAGGTGCCCTGCCCTAGCAAAAATCTCCCAAACCTCCAGATTTTTCAGGGGGTAGTCTTCTAGACCACCAGGGAAGGGGGAGGGGTGGATTGGGAGTTCAGGAAAGTAGGGAGAATACCAGATCAACTTTTGACCCAGGCAAGAGACTGCCTTGGTTTGCAGAGATATCTCTCCATGGAGGGAGTCCCAGCCCTCAGTGTTCTCTCCCCTTTGGTGAAACAAAAGTCCTCTGTTCTCTACTGGCCTCAAGCTGCCCTCCTGGGGTGGAGGAGGGGAAGGGTTCTGGTCCTCTTTGGGATGGGTTTTGTACCTGAAATTTGTTTCCTTGGAGTCATAGCTTGTTGTAGCAGGGGTGATGTGAACCTATTAATCCTCTCTCTCAGCTCAGCTCCTGATCTTCCACTTTATTGGATTATTTCTGGCCATTATTTCTCCCTCTGGATGGGAGCCTCTGCTGAAAGCTGGCTTCAGTTGGCCATCTTGCCTCCCTCCCATTTTCTGTCTTCTTATGAGTGTCATTCAAAGTCTTAACAATTACCTAACTATTTCATTAAAATATTTGTTTTGAGAAGATATCCACAGGTTTTCATCATCTACCTTCCTTTCTTTCTTTCTTTCTTTCTTTCTTTCTTTCTTTCTTTCTTTCTTTCTTTCTTTCTTTCTTTCTTTTTCTTTCCTTCCTTCCTTCCTTTCCTTTTCTCTTTCTTTCATCTATCTATCTAATCTATCTATTGAAATATCCATGCTATGCTCTGTTGGGTAACAGGATGCAAATGCAAGAGCTTTAGACAGTTTTTGCCTTTAGGGGCCTTGTGTTATGACAGCAGCACATAATAATGAACATAATATGCTTTAAAACTACTATATGTATATAACACTATTTTCTTGTTTGTTCATTAAATATGAAGTAGATTTGAAAAACTACTGGAAATGCTACTTTGAAAAGCATTTGGGGGTTGTATTTAGTAAATCTTGACTGATATTCTCCAAAGGGGACATTATAGTAGGAGAGGTTTCTGGCTGAAGTTTGTCAGAAATACTGCCAAAGTGTGAAATTAGCCAAGGTTTCTTTGGTGCCCTTCCAACCTCCCTGACTACTCACTCTGAAATCTTCAATTCCTTCTGACTGCCCCAAGCTTTATAAGCCCTCTTCCTAGAGCATCTCACTCAAATCTTCCTTACTTGGGCAGTTCCTTCTTGGAGTTTTTCTATTTAGTCTTTTACCAGCAAAAGACTAGCATTTATATTCTTTTTCAGAAGGCCTTAGAACTGGAGAGACTAAATCTCTGGAGATAGGCACTAATTCAAGGTACACTAAATAGAGGGTAGCTGTCTTTGCCTGTGGTCAATTCCACTATCAATGTGTAAAGGATAGGATTTCTCCTCATACCAGACCTTTAGAATTGTAACCTACCCATTTGTCTTCTTTACCATCTTTCTCTGAGTCAAATTCCACATCAGGTATCTTTATTTTGCTTTGATTCCAGATTCTATAGTTGTTTTATTTTTTCTTATAGGTGTTATAATTTAGAAAGAACCCTAGACTAATTTCTAGTGACAACTCTGACATTAACTTGGATAATTCATTCATAATAGTTAAAAGGAACCCAGAATTCATTTTGGACAGTGGTTCCCATTATTTATAACACCATGACACAAATAAAAGAATGCATTTGTATATTTCACTGGAATATTTAGGTAAGGCTGCTTGCAGCCAGAGGCAAGTGGCTTGAAGTTTCCAGATTTCCAAAGCTCATGCTGTTTGAATACTTCCAGTGTGGCCTCTTAAGGAAAGGAGTCTGTTGATCATACAATGCTATTTATTATCAAAGTAAAATTTGCCTCTCAGAGCACATTACTTCAGGTGGGATTTAGTCAGAACAAATTTAGGTAGGATATATACACTTTCCTTCCTTTGCATATTATACTTTAATTAATGAAGACTGAAATTTTACTAGCTTTTTCAGAATCTATACACTGTTGAGTCAATCTTACTGTCAGCTAAGTCCTCTATTTTTTTTCACATATGAAGCTTTTAATCCAAGTCTGCTTTATCTTATATATTTGAAGGATTTTCCATTGGTCATTATCACATTTAAAATAATATTGGGTCCTTTTCAGCTTTATTCATCTATATTCAAGTCATCAAAAAAAAAAAAAAGAACAGTCCAAGGGCTAATGATCCACCTATATTTGATAACTTTTATCCCTTCACTTAATATTTCTTGACTACTTTTATTTGATAAACAAAACACCTGCAGTTCTGTCCTCATGGAATTTATGATTTATGCAAATAAGCAGAACCATTTGGGTATAATTGTTCAATTGGTTGTGATCCCATATAATTGTGTTACTATCCTTCTATTTTTCATAAATGTATTATATCAAATACTGTCACACACCTGCATTGTTCAATCTAGACACACTACATTTACAGCATTTACCTTATCTACTAACCTAATAACTCTGTAAAGGAAGTGCAAAACATCTGTTAATAGGCATGAAACAGTAAGTTGGAAGGATAACTGTAACTTGCTAATATATACACAAAAAGTATTTGGGTATATGTGTATATGGCTTATTTAAGAAGAATAGCTCCAAGGGAAGCCAGAACTGTCTCTCTGCACAAAAAAAGAATAAAATGTTGGGGGTCATGTAATGAGAAGAAGTATGATTATGAAAGTAATTGAGAGTGAGCAGTACATAGCTTGAAGATATGTTAGAAACTCCAAAAATAAGGAAAGCAGTCACTTGAGCCCCATAATGATGGAAGGGACAAGATTTTAGATGTTAAGAGACACACTGAAAGGTGGTTATTCATAAGCTGGAATATTTTCCACAACTTTGGTCATTATTAGTGAGACAAAAGACATTCAAAGGCTACGAATTAGGCAGTGTAGATAGGTGCACCTGGCCAGCTACATATGCCAGCTACTAACAATGTTGATATATATTGTTTTCTGTTAATTGAATAGTAATGTTACTTGTGCCAAGGGTGCATAACATGCAAGATATTGTGCTTACCAGAAAAGAAAGCTGCTGCCTCAGTGTAACAGATATTTCTAGCTGTACTACATACCAAAATAGGTTATGCACAGTAACATAATTTTTTTATCAAAAATAAGCATGGGATTTTCAGTAGATAATTAGATTTTTATGTCAAAAGTAGCTGTTGGTCATATATATGTTAGTTCCTGGTGATCACTTCTTTTTCTTTTCTTTCTTTATTTTTTTTTTGTTGCAGTTTTTGGCTGGGGCTGTGCTTGAATGCACCACCCTTGGCATTTGGGGCCAGTGCCCTACTTCTTGAGCCACAGGCACTGCCCCAGATCACCTCTTTTTTTTTTTCTCAGCAATAATTGTTTTTTTAAAAAACCAGTTCTAAAGCCTTGGTTTAATTTTATATTGAGATCATATTTTATAAATTCTTAAAATTTCTCTTATTTTTTTGAAACTAAGGACTCTATTCTCTAGCCTCAATTTTGAGTGTTTTATTCTCCATGAGTCTTCAAAGATCATCAAACAGGATCTAATTGATAATTTTTCTCAGTATAAATATGATTCATTTGATGATAAGACTTGAACCTACTGCGTGAACATCATAGTGTCTTCTGTTTTACCGTCTGTCTTGGGTTATACTTTTTCTTTTAAATGTTCTAGTATATCCAGTGTGTACCATTACATTAACAGAGAAGATGGTGGCAAAATGATATCTGAGTAATTTTGATCTAATCTTTTTTGAGACAGGGTCTCATTTTGTTGCCCAAACTAGAGTACAGTGGCACAAACATAGATCACTGCAGCTATAAACTCCTGGGCTCAAGTGTTGATCTAATTTTTAATCATCTATTAATGTAACACATGGCCCATGGAAAGTCAGCTTAAGGCAACAGAGGTATGGAGAATATGTGGATCCTTGAGAGACATAAAAACTCAAATAATATTTGAAAATATTGTGAGAGCCAAATAAAATATATCTGTGACTGAAAAAAACAAACAAAAAAAACCCCCACAGTCCATACAGTTTCCTTACATGACTCAGCATATGTAAGTGGTCTGAAAGGATAAATCTTGGTGATCTATCTTATAATGAGAATTAGAACACCTGAAATTTAATTCCATTTCTCTTTCTGTACTCGAATTTGCTGTCGTGATTTTTTTGTAAGTCCCTTCCCCTCTCTGAAACATTGTGTCAAATAAATTCAGTCAAGTGATGTCTAAGATCTTTTATAGATTCTATTCTAATAGTATATTAGAGTATGAAATACCTGTAATCATGAATGCTGAGTGTCTTAGTTTGTTTTGTGCTGCTATAACAAAATACCTGACACTGAGTGGTAATTTATAAAACAGAAACAAACCTTTCTCTGTTTTATAGTTCTGGAGGTGGTAAGACCAAGATCAAGCCACTGAGCATCTAGTTTGCTATTTCTTCATATGGTAGAAGGTGGAGGGTGAGAGAGAATCAGCTCCTTCCATCATGACCCTTTATAAGAGCACCTAGTCCCATTCATTAGGGAGTAGTCCTCATGGCCTAATCACAGCTTAAAGGCCCCACCTCTTAATCCTATTACATTAACAACACCTGAATTTTGGGGGGACACATTCAAATCATAGTTATCTGTTGTCGCTATAGACATCTTCAGCCTCTTTTATGTTCTTCCTGTGTTTTTCTTTCATCCTCTTCATTTCTAGATGTATTCTATTAGTCAATTCAGGTAAGTGATTGTAGATGTTAATTGAATCACAGAATTCATAATTGTATATTGGCATTTCTTAAAGTATGTTCACAGTGAGAAACACCAACAAATGAGAGTCATTTGAAAGAATATCAATTTAAAGATAAATTCTCATTAATAAAAAGACACTGATGCAAAGCTTGGGAATCTCTGATTACTTGAAGATGTATATTTATAGAATGTTAGATGTTACAGGTGAAAGATGATTTTCTGAGGGATAAGGACCAATTTTCCCACTCTCCTTTGGTTTCCATGAGAGATTTTTTTTATACTCTTTTGTTGTCTTTCTGTTACATCACTGACTAGTTATGGTGACTTAACATGACTGATGAATTTAGGAGTATGATCATACTTAGAGAACCCCAAACACCCAACCACAGACTCCTGGAAGTGATTAAAATACGTGGTTATGTCTCAGGATATAAAATCAGTGTCCACAAACCAGTAGCCTTTGTATATGCCAATAACAGCAAAGATGAAGAGCTAATCAAGGACACAACTCCTTTCTTAGTAGTTTCAAAGAAAATGAAATACCTAGGAATATACCTAACAAAAGAGGTGAATGACCTTTAAAAGAAAACTACAGAACCCTAAGAAAAGAAATAGCAGAAGCTATTAACAAATGGATGAACATACCATGTTCATGGCTGGGAAGAATCAACATTGTTAAAATGTCTATACTTCCCAAAGCAATCTACAAATTTAATGCAATCCCCATTAAAATACCAACATCATACTTTTGAGATTTGGAAAAAATAATTCTTTATTTTGTGTGAAACCAGAAAAAATACTGTATAGCTAATGCAATTCTTAGTAATAAAAACAAGGCCAGGGGCATTAACCTACCAGACTTTAGGTTGTACTACAAGGCCACAGTGATCAAAACAGTATGGTACTGGCACAAAAATAGAGACATAGACATCTGGAATCAAATAGAAAATGACAAGATGGAACTAAAACTAAAATCTTACAGCCACTTGATCTTTGATAAAGCAAATAAGAACCCTCACTGGGAGAAAGAATCCCTCTTCAATAAATCGTGCTAGGAGAACTGGATAACCACATGTAAAAGACTGAAACTGGACAAGCACCTTTCTCCACTTACTAAAACTGATTCAAGATGGGTAAAAGATCTAACTCTGAGGCATGAATCAATAAAAATCCTTGAAGCAAATGTGGGGAAAACACTTGAAGCTATTGGCCTGGGGAAAGACTTCTGCAACAACAACAATAAAAATAAACAAATGGGACTTAATTAAATTGAATAGCTTCTGTATACAACAACCAAAGCAAATAGACAACCTTCAGAATAAAAAAATATACTTGCATATTATGAATTGGACAAAAGATTGATAACTAGAATCTACAGAGAACTCAAATTAGGCAACAAAAAAAGAGTCAACAATCCCTTAGATCAATGGGCAAGTGAGATGAATAGAACCTTCTCTAAAGGCAGATGAATGGCTAATAAGCATATGAAAAAATGCTCATCAACCCAAATCATTATAGAAATGCAAATCAAAACCATCCTGAGACACCTAACCCCAGTGAGAATGGTCCACATCACAAAGACTCAAAGCTGCAAGTGCTGGTGTGGCTGTAGACAGAAGGGAACACTTTTACATGCTAGTGGGACTGCAAACTAATACCACCCTTTTGGAAGGAAGTATGGAGAACCCTTGAAGAACTCAAACTAGACCTCCCATTTGATACTGCAATCCCATTACTGGGCATCTATACAGAAGAAAAAAAATCATTTTATCATAAGGACATTTGCACTAGATTGTTTATTGCAGCTCAATTTACAATTGCCAAATTGTGGAAACAAATGCCCACCAATCCAGGAATGGATTCATAAGCTGTGGAATATGTATATCATGGAATACTATACAGCCACTAAAAGGATGGTTACTTTACATCTTTTATATTAATTTGGATGGAATTGAAATGAATTCTTCTTAGTGAAGCATCACAAGAATGGAGAATCAAGAATCAAATGTACTCAATTCTGATATGAGAACAATGATGCTAGTACATGGTGGGGGGAGGGGAATGCAGGAGTGTAGAGAGGGAAGGAGGGAGGGGGGTGTGGGGCCATGGTATGTGACACACATTTTGGGGATTGGACACTATTATTAGAGAGACTTAACCGAGCAAATGCAAGCAGTGTAACCTGGCTCTTTATACCCTCAATGATTCCCCAACAATAAAAAAAAAAATAGGTGCTGAGTTTCAGTTTTGAAAGATGGAAATGTTGTGGAGATTGGCTGCACAGCCATGTATATGTACTTAACACTACTGAACTGTACACTTAATATGGGTAAGTTGGTAAATTTTATGTTACATATATTTTAACACAATTAAAAATAAAAACTATATTAATAAAAAAATTAGGAGTATGAAATAAGCAAGTGTAACTCAGCTTCTGTCTTATAGTTCTTTGGAGTCATGCATTCTTGTCTTCTCCTTCATGCCTTAAGTTTTAATGGGACAAGCTTTCAAATGAGGTTACCTGGGGTTGTATAGCCAAGATTTTGGTCTCCATGTGCATCACTTCTCTGTCTTTCAAGTGGTTCAAAACTCAGGCAAAGAAAGGATGAGTTATATTTTAGCTACCTAAAACCCTTACAACCATAAAGCATAACTCCTACAAATCTAAAAAGACAATGAAAATTCTGTGGACTTTAGTCATGCTTTATTGGGGACCTGGGGAGTCATTCCAATAAATGTCTTATCAGAGCAGATGGAGTATCTATCTATTTTTCTGGACAAACTTTGTGGATCTTCTGATAGAATAGTCTTTTGTTGTCACCACTGACATAATGAAGATTTTCTGAGTGGCTATTTGGTACTATACCTTGCAAAACTCCCACTAGGAAGACAACACATCAGATGTGGTTCTTATGGAAAAACAGTAGACCTGTATTAATTGGCACTTTCCACATAAGCTTTAAGGCCTTTTGAATAAGACAGAGATATTTCCAGTGGTATCTCAGCACTGTCACATTGAATGAGATGTCCTGGACTGAAATTTGAGGACCCCTACAGATCCCAATGAAGTAGTACTTCTAGATCTGATGGATTTCTTATCAAAGGGAATTTTTCCTAGTGTAACAGAAATTCTTCTTTCCTTACCTTTATTGTCTCTGCTCTGTCTCTGGTCTCCTAAAATGTAGTAAGGATAAAGTTCCTATAATATTATTTCAGGAGAGGAAAAAAAGAACTTTAATGACTGCAGTAGAAAGACTCAAGTATCCTTCAGAAGAGACAGAAAAAAAACATGCTGAGTAAGATCCTAGCCCATCTACTTGTGATTCTGCTATGTTAATCTATAGAATATCTAATTCTAATGTCCTATTTTTTTCTGGCTGCAGAAATATCTTAGCAAATATTTAGCAAATTAACAATCTGTGTTTCTTCACCAGACCTCTCAAATTAGCCTTTCCCTTACAGCAAAAAAGGGACCAAAAGTGAGAGGGGAGGAATAACTAAATTGTTCAAGAACAGAAAAGAATTGCTTTGAATGACATTTTTAAATACTTGGTTGAAATAAGAGAACAAAAGATGAAACTGTGATGTCATCTTTACCTCCATTCTGTTGATCTTATTTGCCATCCAAATTCTGAACTCAACTTCTGACATCTCAGCCATTTGATTATGAATGGGATCATCTGGTGTGTCTGTTTTGTCATTTCTTGGAGGAGTCGTTCTACTCTGATTATTCATGTTGCCAGAGTTTTTCTGCTGATTCTGCCCCATGATTATCTTTCACCACTTGGCTAGATGGGCAGGTAAGGTGAAATTGGATTGGGGGCTCCTGTGGTTGTGGTTAACCAGCCCTTTGCCAAGGATCTGGGACTGGTGACTGTAGCTTTTTCCCCTATAGCTTTGCAAAGGACCCGTACAGTATTACAGCCTGAGGCTTTGGGGACCTACTTGGTGTGGTGGGGTTAGGTAGCTCTGTCTTATATTCAGCTCGTCTTTTTCTGATCCTAGTGGATCAGTGACTCTGTGATGAAGTCTCAGCTGTGGAGAAATACAAGCAACTAGGACACCTCACCCCCCATAGGCAACAACTGGTGATCCCATTTCATTGTGGGCAAGAGACATGAACAGAAGCTTCTCTGAGGAAGACAGGCACACAGCCTACAGACACATGAAAAAATGCTCATAATCTTTAATCACAAGAGAAATGCAAACCAAAACTACTTTGAGATGTCATCTAACTCCAGTAAGAGTATCCCATATCACAACATCCCAAAACTACAGATGTTGGCATGGATGTGGAGAAAAGGGAACACTTCTGCACTGCTGGTGGGAATGCAAGTGAATACAGTCCTTTTGGAAAGAAGTTTGGAGAACACTCAGGGATCTAAATGTAGACCTGCCATTTGATCCTGTGATTCCTCTACTAGGTGTATATCCAAAAGACCAAAAATCACTTGGCAACAAAAATATTTGCACCAGATTGCTCATTGCAGCTCAATTCATAATTGCCAAGTCTTGGAAGAAACCCAAGTGCCCATCAACCCATGAATGGATTAATAAATTGTGGTATATTTATACTATGGAATACTATGCAGCATTAAAAAAGATGGAGACTTTACCTCCTTTATGTTTACATGGATGGAGCTGGAAAATATTCTTCTTAGTAAAGTATCTCAGAAATGGAAAATAAAATCCAATGTACTCAGTACTACTATAAAACCAATTTATAATCATTCACACTTTCATATGAGAGATGAATCACAACTATAGCCCAGGATGAAGGAGGGAAGGAGTGGGAGATGGAAAGGGAGGGGGTGGTTCAATAGAGGGAGAGTTACTGGTGGGACCACACCTATGAAGCATATTGCAAGGGTACAAGTCAAATCTATCAAGTATTGAACACAAATGTCTTAACACTGTGATTAAGTAAATGAAGTGAAAGCTGTGTTAATTAGTAGGATGTAAACACTCCAATTTGTACAATAATCAACACATTGAATCTCACAAAGGCATAAATATATTCATGATCTATGTATATATGACTTAATAAAAAAAAAAAAGAAAGAAAAGAAACTGTGATGCCTTGCAAACTGCAAGCCAAGTCGATCTGGGCTAGATTTTATATAAATGGGAACCTTTTATTTATAATCTCTTGTTGCTTATCACTGTGCATTTTATTTTCCAAGCAGTACGTTTTTTCAACTAATATCAGAGTTTAGTGAGTTCTTTCACATTCTGATCAATACTGAGTGAGGATAGATTCATTTGACAAATATTCTTAAGTTCCTACTCTGTGCTAGTCTGTTCAGAGTATGTTTAGTTTTTATTCTAGAGGTGTACCTTGTTTTATTGTGCTTCTATTTATTGTATTTCAAAGATACTACTTTGTTTTGCAGGGATAGGTAATTAGCAGTCTTTCTTGTTATTATTATAGTTGTTTTGGAATACCATAAACCACACACATATGAGATGGCAGTTAATTGATAGTATGTGTGCTCTGACTGCTCCACCAATCAGACATTCCCCTGTCTCTCTCCCTCTCCATTGGCCTCTCTATTCCCTGAGACACAATGTTGAAATTAGGCCAATTAATAATCTTACAATGGCCTCTAAATGTTCAAGTGAAAGGAAGAGCACATGTCTCTCACTTAAAATCAACAGATAACCGTGTTTCCCCCAACATAAGATCTACCCAAAAAAGTCCTGGCAGGATTTCTATGCATTTCTTAAATATAAGCCCTACCCTGATAATAAGAGCTAGTGATGGGTGTAGCTATGCAGTGTATCTGCATAGCCATGCCATTAGCACGAAGAGGAAGACCTCCCCTGAAAATAAGCCCTAGTGTGTGTTCTTGAGAAAAAATAAATATAAGACAGTGTCTTATTTTCAGGGAAACACGATAGAAATAATTAAGCTTAGTGAGGAAGGCATGTCAAAAGTTAAGACAGTCCCTAAGCTGGGCCTGCTACAGCAAACCAGTGATTCTTAACCTTCCTAATGCTGGGATGTATTTTCATTGTTACAAAGGGATCACGACCCACAGGTTGAGAACTGCTGCACCAAATAGTCAAGTTGTGAATACAAAGGAAAAGTTTTTGAAGGAAACTGAAAGTGCTCTCCAGTGAACACATAAGTGACAAGAAAGTGAATCAGCCTTATTGCTGGTGTGAAGAAAGTTTGAATGGTCTGGCTAGTGATCAAATCAGCCACAACATTCCCTTAAATAAGGGACTAATCTAGAGTAAGGCCCTGACTCGCTTCAATTCTTTGAAGGCTGAGGGAGGTGAGGAAGCTACAAAAGAAAAGTTTGAAGTTAAGCAGAAGTTGGTTCATGAGGTTTAAGAAAAGAAGCTGTCTCTGTAACATGAAAGTGCAAGGTGAAGCAAGTGGTACTGGAGAAGCTGCAGCAATTTATCTAGAAGTTCTAGCTAACATAATTAATGAGAGTAGCTACACTAACCAACAGATGTTCAACATAGATGAAAAAGCCTATTAGAAGTTGGCATCTAGGACTTTTATAGCTAGAGAGAAGTAAATGCTTGGCTTTGAAGCTTCAAAGGAAAGGATGACTCTATTGTGAGAGGCAAATACAGGTGGTGACCTTAATTTGATGCCGCTGCTCATTGACCATTCAGAAAATCATAAGGTACTTAAGAAATATGCTAAATCTACTCTGTATGTGCTCCTCAAGTGTAACAACAAACATGAAACACAGCATATATGTTTACTGCACGCTTTCCTGAATATTTTAAACTGGCCATTGAAACCTACTGCTCAAGAAAAGAGATTTCTTTCAAAATACTACTGCTCATTGACAACATACTTGGTCACTCGAAATCTCTGATGGACATATACAAGAATGTTAATGTAGTTTTATGTCTGCTGACATGACATCCATTCTGTGGCCCATGAACCAGGAGCAATTTCAACTTTCAAGTCTTATTATTTACAAAATATATTTTATAAGGCTATAGCTATCATAGGTAGTGATTCCTCTGATATATCTAGGAAAAATAAATTGGAAATTTTCTGGAAAGGATTCACCATTCTAGATTCCATTAAGAACATTCATGATTCATGGGAGGAGGTGCAGCTATGAACACTAACAGAACTTTGGTTCTAATCTTGATGGATGACTTTGAGGAGTTCAAGACTTTGCGGGGGGAGTAATTGCAGGTATGGTGGAAACAGCAAGAGAACTAAAATTAGAAGTAGAACCTGGAAATGTGACTGAATTGCTGAAATCTCATGACAAAACCTGAATAGAACAACTGTTGCTTCTTATTGATGAACAAAGAAAGGGTTCTTGGGATGGAATCCACTCTTGGTGAAGATGCTACAAACGGTGTTGAAATGACAACAAAGGATTTAGAATATGATATAAACAGAGTTGATAAACCAGCAGCAGGATTTGAGAATATTGACTCCAATTTTGAAAGAAGTTTTACTAAGAACGCGGTGAGACGCAGACCGAGGCTGGTTGTTGCGGGGCCCTTCGGGCCCTCTGGCTTCGGGCCCACCGGCTCCCAGCCGGCGGGTGAGCCGGGGGCCCCAGAATGGGCCGAGGCTTCTGCCTGCAGATACCCGGAGCCCTCGTTGCAGCTGCCCTGTGGCCGGGCCCAAGCCTGGAAGCAGCGACGAACGTCTCTCTAACCCGACTCTGATAACCTGATAACGGCGGCGGCCTCTCCGAGGCCGGACTGCTCCGGCCACGGATCTCCTGGCCCAGCATTGCCCGGTCTAGGCGAAGCCCCCGCCAAGCCACCAGGACGCGGCGCCTTTGGGTGACGGCGGAGGCGGGTGTGGCCGAGCAGGAAGAATGGCGGCCACCCGAATGCCGCGGAGGCCGTTAGGGTTTGGAGGGTCAGAGAAGGCCGGACTGTAACGCAAGTTCGGTGGCCTCCTTGACCCGTGGAGCAGCGCTGACCTGGATCCTGGGGTGGCTGCTCTTTCCCTATTGAGCGAGCCCTGCTTACCCCTGGCAATGATGGACAAAGGCCTTCATGGGTCTGGACGACGACGGGGTGGAACGGTTAGCAGACCATCTGTCAGTTGGTCTTCATTCTACCACCAGACCAATGACTTTAGAAGAAACAACACACCATATTTGGAAATGCCCACCACCCTTTGGGAAGATTTACTGGCCGGTTATTGAAGGCCTGTGTACATAATATGAAAAAGCTGCTCTCAACTTTCCCCCCAACCTTTTAAAAGAAAACGTTTGCTACATCTAGCCCTTCTAGATGTAAAGAGGTTGCCGACGTATGATAAAGTAG
>CAUYQV010161806.1:0-43855 GCA_963574575.1 Galagoides demidoff | reverse complement strand
CATGTAAGAAAAATTCTGGGCTTGGCGCCTGTGGCTCAGTTGGCTAAGGCACCAGCCACGTACACCCAAGGTGGCGGGTTCGAATCCCCAGCCCAGACCCGCCAAAACAACAACGATGGCTGCAACCAAAAAATGACCAGGCGTTGTGGTGGGCGCCTGGGGTCCCAGCTACTTGGGAGGCAGAGGCAGGAGACTCGCTTGAGCCCAGGAGTTGGAGGTTGCTGTGAGCTGTGATGCCATGGCACTCTACCCAGGGGGACAGCTTGAGGCTCCATCTCAAAAAAAAAAAAAAAAGAAACATTATGCAGAAAGCAAGCACATGTTGGGAAAGATCATTCCGGATGGCCAGATTGCTGGTATCAATGTCCCGAGGCAGGAGTGTTCAGTGCATTTGCAGAATGTGAAAGAAGCCCGTGTGACTCAGTCAGGTTAGAGAGGTCATAGGTAGCCAGAATATTTTCAGGTTTTTAATGCACAGAGGGCAGGAAATGGCATAAAATGTATTACAAGGGTTCCTCTGCCTACTCTATTGAGAATATAGTATAGGGGTGAGAATAGAACCAGGAAGGCCAATAAATAGATTATCAAAATAATTCAAGGTAGAATCACTGGTAAGTTGGCCCCAAATTAGAGTGGTGGTTAGAAGTAGTTAGATTCTGAGTATGTTTTGAAGGTAAAATCAACAGGGATTGTGGATACATTGGAAATATGCAGAAAGAGAAAATCTCTGATTTCAAGAAATGTGGCCTCAGAGACAAACAGGATACAGTTGTCACTCATTGAGAGAGTGAGTGGGTGCAGATTAGGAATTTAGTTTGAGTTTGAGATGTCCATCAGACAAACACAGGCATACATTGAGCTGACAGCTAGAAATATACAAACAGAATGCAAGAGATGGGACTGGGAGAATTGTTACCTTATGGAAGGTATCGAAGCCCTGAGAAGAGATAAGATCCTTGAAGGAATCAGTATAGATAGAGATGAAAAGAAATCCAAAGTTTGACTCCTGGCATATTGCATGTAAAATGGAAATTTCAGAAAAATCGACTATCTATACTGAGACTAACTGTCAACAAGCAGGAATAAAATCAGTAGGTGTGATGTGCCTGATGACAAGTAAGAAGCAGGGTTTCCAGAAGACCAGGATGGATACTTTATAATACGTTAAATAATGAATTATATCCAAAATAAACTCATAACAAATAATTTGAGGGCACTTAACTCTGCCGTGGACTCCATAAAATAATAATGAATAGTGTTATATAACATTGTTTCATCACAGGTTATCAGGTCAGGATTAAACATGAACTATCAGACAGCTATACTTTTGCACTGAAGAAATGTTCAAAGTTACCAAGCTCTTCTTATGGGAAAGGACGGTTCTTCAGCCTTTTAGGACTCATGGAACATGATCAATATGCCAGTATGTAATACTATATGGAAAATAAATGGAGGGAAAATTAATCTGTTGTCATAATCGACATAACCTTTTTTTAAGTGCCCAAGTCTATCTGCATCATGCTTTCTGTACACTTTAATTTTAAAACCTAAAAATCTATGCATATATTATTATTCATTTGACTTATCAAAAAAGGTATAAATTATGCCATCACAAGATTTATCAGACTCCTGAAAAAGCAGACATCCAAGTTTTCAAAACAGAATATGATGTTAAAAGAGTTAAAAGAACTATTAAATCCAATGACTAGGGAGAAAAACCACTCACGTTACAACTTCCTTATGAAGAGGGTGGCTGTACAAAATACTGAAACTCATTGTGCCACAAGCATGCGAGAATATGCATAAAACCACAAATATATTTAGTTTTACTATTATTATTATTATGTAAAATAAAATAATGTAAGCCTGGAGCATTAGAAATAACTGGAATAATTTTAATATGGCTAATAAATGAAAAATAACTGTAATGTAAGTGTTCTGTTTAAGTACCATATATGGAGAATAACCAGAGCCTGCCTCTCACAGGAAGCAGCCTGGCTGCATGTCTGTGAGGTTTCATATTCCAAGAACATCCGCCTCCCCAGGCTCCCTCCTTGCGCCTCCTCTGCCCTCTCACTTCCTAGCCCCGCCTTGCTCACTGTTCCATTAACACTCAACATAAATCAGTTTCATCTGCTGTTTCTTGATTTTCTTTCTTCCTTTCCTCTTTCAGTCTTTCTCTCTCCAAGTCTGTCTTTGTAAGTTGGTCTCCACTGCACCATATGGCAGCTGAGAGAAGGGGAGAGCAATTATCTGGTTCTGAACAAAAGGGGCTGTGGTGTCACAGCCGCCCATGAATGCATGAGACACGGTCATGTATAGAAGGGCCTCCAGCCCTGTCAGTGAGACTAACAGGAGGGCCGTCCAGAAAGGCAGAGAAAAGAGGAAACTCGGCTTTCCCTTAGCATCACTTGCCCTTCTTTCCTTCTCTCCCTTTTTGGTGTTTTGTTTGTTTGGTTGGTTCTGGGTCTGAAGCAGATGAGTTTACTAATGACCACGTCAGAATTCAGGGCAGAAGAAGAAATTCAAACAGGCTACCTTTCTTATTTGTTTTTAAGGATTTCCAAAAAGCTTATCAAGAATTATACAAAAACTGATAAATTTCAAGTCCATTTCCTTTTTCTTTTTTTAAAAAAAGTATATTTTTAATTGATAAGTCATAGTTGTCCATACTTTGGGGGTATACACAGTATTTCGATTCATGTATACAATGTATGACAATCAAATCAGGGTAGCTGGGATATTTATTACAGCAAACTTTTATCTTTTCTTTGTGTTGGTAGCATTACATTTCTTCTCTTCTGGCTATATTGAAATAATCAATAAATTATTTATAACTATAATTTCCCCATGGTACTACCAAATACCTTCCAGATATGAAAGAATATCTAGCTAGATACATATGGTTCTAACTATATTTTTGCTGTACTCAAAGACTGTACCCTTTTTTCTTCCTTTCTTCTAAAGAAAAATTCTATACATATACACAAATTAAGTAACTCATGAAGGAACAGTATTTGGAAAATACAAGAGGAAATAGGACTTACCATGAGAATTCTCTGTGGTTACAACATTTTAACTGTAGCATCTAAGATTATGCCTTTTTAATATTTATTATTGGTCAATATGCCTTTCAAGAAAGGCGTTACCTTCTCAAGTTTCTTGGTTTTTGCTATTTCTTGTCTTTTCTTTCTTTCTTTCTTTTTTTGAAGTCATATCCCTCTCTTTTGTCTGGATATGTATGATTTGTTTCAGTGGAGAATTTTCAGCAAAGCAGACACAACACTTTTATTAGTGAAGTTAACACCACGCTAGCAGAATAGTAAATTCAAGCTGTAAATCCCCCAGCTTTCAGGAGACTCATTTATTTTGTTCCATGTGAAATAAAAATCTACTACAGGGGAAGAGTTGAATATGACCATATACATTTATGAAGGAACATTTTATGCTTTATTGCTGCAGGCTACTACTGGCCTTAGGGGCCGATGTTGATTTTATTTGACTCAAAATAAGAGTACAATAAAAAGTGAAGCAGACATTCCCCTCCCCTCAACCACCCTCCCACCACCCACCCCGTCAACGAGAGATCTTGGATCACAAAATGCCAGGCCCCTGGGGTTATTTAAAGGAACCTGGGAAGATTTCCAAATTCTAGTGTCTGTGACCTTTTACAAGAAGCAACAATAACAGTTCCTCTCAAAATAAATCAATGGACATATGTAGAGTACTTCAGCCAGACTTTGTACTGTTTGACCTGAATCTTTACAAAAAGAGTGAAGGTTATACAGGTAGCTCAGTGCAACGCGTTGTCTATATTCATCATCGTATTTCTCTTCAGAAACATTGACCCTCTCTTTAGCTAAAATACCATTTAGCACCTATTAATAATGAAACTTTGAAAAACTCATCTACAGTGTTTTCCGATGATGATCTGTCAGCAGAAGAAAACGCAAAACTTCACTGGCTCTTCCGTTATGCTCTTCATAAATTCCCTTTCAAAAGTAGCATGAATGTTTGGTCCTACGTGAAACATTCATTAAAAAAACACTCCGTGAAATAAACAGAGCCATGAGCTCGGGGTGCCTGTGCTAGCCCATCCCCGATTCTGCATGTTTCTACAGCAGGAAGAGTTATGTGGTCCGTCATCTGTCAGAAAGACTTGTATAGAGAGGACCCTCTGTGGTACAAACAGAAAGCAAGGAACAAAGCAACTATTCAATCTTTTCTATTCAATTCACCCACATCTGTTTACATGGCCTCTGCTCCATCCTGAAAGGTTTTGTCCTCCCACCTCCATTTTACTTTATATAGCTCTGAGCGGCTGGCAGCTTGGAAGACTTTTTTTATTTTCCCCTTAAGAGCTGGGGATTCAAGTCTTTTGTGAAACAGAAATGTGAAAAACAGGCTTACAGATAGCAGTTGTCCCTTCTCTAGTCTATCTAGTTGAGTTTCTAATGAAGGGTCACTATAAACTCCAATACTCTCATTAATTTTTAAAGTAATTTTAACAGACACGCTAAGTTTCTTTAGAAACTTAGATTTCAATTTTTTAAGAGACTTCAATTTTTCCCGGTTACACTCAGTGTTAAATGTCACTTTGCTTACTTTTAACACAAAAATGTATTTTTAAAAAATATACACCCTGCAATTGAAATTTTCAAAAATGTTATCTGGGAATAAAATATTGCAGAAATTTTGCTATGAGACACTTTACTTGTTTATAAAGTGATCTTATACATATTAGATCATCAGACCCTCAAAAATAAAACTGAAGAAGGTGGGTCAGATAACACTGTTAGTATTTATTTTAAGAAAGAAAAACTAGAACTCATGGAGATAGCATGGGTTTCGCTCCATGCCACTAACTAGTGTGTGCTTTTATTATCACAAATCCAGATGGCCTTCAATGTGCTGGACGCATATAACACCACCTTACAAACAGTTTTCTTTTAAGAATGAGTTATGAACATAATCATCTTCAATCCTCCTTGTATTTCTAAAGTTCTATGATTCCTGATCAGATCTATGATGAATGATATATGAAAGAGGTTAAGATCAAAGTAATTATGCTCATATATTAAAAAATTAAAGTCAACAGGATACGAATTTTAAACATACTTATAAAGGTTAAGCATCAAACCTACATTTATGAGATTTACTAGATTGCCCCAGGGTAGTAAGGAATTCAGAGGCAGAAGAGATCACAAGAAGACATTTAAATAACATAGTTAAAAATCACAGTATTGAATTAAATAACGATATATATGTGTGTGTGTGTGTGTGTGTGTGTGTATGAGACAGAGGCTCATACAGAGAGACAGAGGCTCACCAGGGTGTCATCATAGCTCACAGCAACCTCAAACTCTTACACTCAAGCCATCCTCTTGCCTTGCCCTCCCAAGTAGCTGGGGCTACAGGCACCCTCCACTACACCCGGCTGTCTTTTACTTATTATTTTTATTGTTAGTAGAGATTGGGTCTCACTCTTGCTCAGGCTGGTCTCAAACTCCTGAACTCAAGCAATCCACCCACCTCACCCTCCCAGAGTGCTATGATCACGGGTGTGAGCCACCACCCCCACCATACTAGAATCATACTAACTGGATGCCCTTGTCTGTATGTACTAACTCAGCTTTGGCAAGAAGAAATAATAACAAGCCGATGCCCCGCAATTTCAGTGACCATTAAATCAACTACTACCTGTGAGGGGTAAAGAGCAAACTGGAGAACACTGTCTATAGAATATTAGCGATTTCCATTTGCTTTGATTGTTTCCAAATTGTTAAACATTTCAAATGTACAAACAAAATTTTGAAATATCTAAAAAATAAATACTGAAATCAGTACTAAACACAGAAGAGTAACTTGCAGAAGCAATTCGAAAATACGCTGCTCGCACCTGTTGGCTTATGTGAAAACATAAAGGTGAATCAAACTTCCCCCACCCCCAAATAAAAAGTCTTTCTGTCCAGTAACAGCAGCTCACAGGCTAGGCCCTCTGCATAGGGATTCTCTTCAACCATATTCCTCGTGCCATATTTGGCCAGGATTTTCCGAATGAGAGAATAAGTATGGCTGAGAAATTTTTGAAAAGCATAAAGTCCCAAACTGGATAACTTTCGAATTATTGGCCAGGATCTTTTTGTAAAAAAGAGGATTTTAAGACATCTTCCATGCCAAGCAGCAATGTGGTATATGTATTTCTAATTCTTTTTATTATTTATAAATAACTCGGAGTCAACTGATATTCACAAAATAGCACTTTTTAGTTCATAAAAACTTGTAAAGTTTTAAAAAGGTAAAAACACATGACCACTCTTCAGCAGTCACAAAAGTCATTTAAAAAAAGAGATATTTCCAGGTCTGGCTCATGGTCAGCTTGTGTAAAAAAGATAAAAAACTACACTATGAAAAAGATGACATTTTTTTCTTTCATTCAGAAAAAAAAAAAATCTTTGAAGAAACATCACACATAACTTTAAAAGGCAGAGAAATAAGTGATATTGATGGAGAATTACAAATAGTTGCCAAAGTGGAATTCAAAACCATGTCGAAGTTTTTAGGAGTTAAAAGGAAAAAAACAACAACAAAGATAATTGGTATTTCCGGAATTTAAGGAACAGCTTCAAGTAGAGCATATGGTTTCATTTTGAGGTCTCTGGTTTCCTAGGAAAATGTTACTATTTCTGGTCGGCATCTTCATTTAAGGGAGTGGGAAAAATAGCTAATTAAGCCAACTGATTTGGATTTTGTCTTATATTCTGGTCTTTATACTTTTACATAGTAAATCATATGACTTTCAAAAAATGGTCTAAGTAGGGTAAACTCAAGCATTTAAAAACTGTGTTATCTGACCTACATCTCAAACAGTATGTGTTACAAATCATAAATCTTCTTCAATGTATTTCATTGCTAAGATAGACAAGAAATAATGGCATCATATTATTTTAGTCAGTGTGTTTTCTACAATGAATTCAGAAAAACTAAGCAGAGTTAGACTTCACAGATTTTTCAAGGGACGTATATTTTGGGGTAGTATTTTAGTTTTCTTTTTGCAAAACATCTATACCCAAATTTAACATGATTTTATTTAATTCACAGCCATATCATCTCATTTATTAAACACCTACCCATCACAAGGCATTATTCTATACTGAATATACAGATATGTATATAGCATCAGATTTTTCTACGGCAATGACCAGTTGGAATTGGTCAATTCTAATCCCTAATCATATAAAGGCCTATTTATGTGAAAGTTATAAAGGATTGATACAATAATAATTTATACAACAGTATCTGTTTAGTGCCACGTAATGGAAATACACATGAAATACAAGATGAAATTATTAACTTTCTCAGAACAAAGACTTTAGTCCAAGGACTAAAACTGTCTTATAAGCAAATCAGAAGAGCTATTTTAGTCTCATTCAAAAACAGATTTCTCTTAATGTGAGACATCACTTCCTTTTTCCATGGGGGGGTGGGGGGCAGAAACTGTCAGCCTAATGTCTGTTTGTTTTAATTTCAATAAACTGACCGTGTTGTAGCATCAAAGGGAACACCCCACAACCTTAGTTATTAGAAATAACATTCATCAAAAAAGAAGGCTCTTTGCCATTATATACCTTAATGTTAATTCAATGAAAAACTTACACCTTCTTCTAAAGATATTCTGGTTCTAAATTTGTTTCAGTTAGACTTTGTGGTAAAAACTGCTTTTCCACATGTGCAATGATTTTAAAAGAATACAAAGCACCAAAACAGTACTGTAGTACAGAAAGTCTTGGTGAAATATACTGGAAGATGAGAAAGGCAGAGGCCGAGAAAGTGGCACAAATATTGATAATGATTCCCATTACCTCCCAGATTCTTATGTTCTCTTTATTTCTAAAACTTAGTAAATAAGGTCAATTCCTATGAATAGGCTGTTTGTTCAAATGAGGCCACGTTGGAACAAACTTTCTTGCATAGTAGCTGGGATAAAGGTATTTACTGTAATTTGCCTCAAAGTATAGTGCTGTCTTCCAGTGAACAAAACTGATTTTGAAGCTTTCTTTGTGTTAAAAAAGAACAAAATCCACCCAGATATTTTTACTGAATTAAATGCTAATACAGCCTTGACAGTTGGACTATAGACTTCCACTAGTGAAAGGAAGCCCCTCATTTTATTTCTTATAACCTGATGACAAGACGAGTTAAGCTTACAAAAAAGACACATTTGGGCATATTCACATATGTAAGTGGTTTTGTTGTAATTTTTTGAAAAAGTTTTCAAAAAGTCATCTAGTGCTAGTGGAAAATGACAAAAGATAGAACCTTCCTATGAAAGTAATGATCCCCAGCTGACTCAAACAAGTTTTGTGTTAATGTACCTTCCCTTTTGTGGCTCTGTCTCATTAAGGCGTCTTTAGCTGGACACAATTGGTTTTCGTTTAAAGAGCTCAAGTCCGATGCCAAGGTGGTTGTTTAGGCCCGTTCTCCACAAACAACATATGCCGTGGCTACGTGGCTGTCTATTTATCTTAGCAGCCTTGGTTCTTTTTGATCCCGAGATCCTTAGAAAAAGAAAGGAATGTTCTGGGAATTTACGGTAGAATGATGTTTGATTTTTTTTTTTCTTTTTTTAGGTTGGCTGCCACCACTAAGTCCAGGCCTGTTTCCTCTGGCTTATTTATTACTAATTAGCTTGTCTTTGTGTGATTTTTTTTCTACATATGGCACTGCTGTTCTTTGAAAATTGAAATGCATGCTCATATTAAATGGTTGTGGGTCAAACATTCATCCCATCAGCCTATCAATAGCATGAAAGTTTATCAGGATAAACCCTACAGCATTCACAGAAAGCAATCGTCCCCTACCTAGGTTTATTATGGATCATGATTTTTTTGTTGCAAAAGTTATCAAATATAAAAATGGGTTAGAAGGCTGCTTAATGAGAGATTGGCAGGTCCCTGAAGTTGCTGCAGGGGTTAGAGCCTCAGATAAAAAGAAAAGAGGCAATTAAAAGGAAATGAGAATGAAGGGCATGTGGGTTTCTGAAAGGGGCAGGGAGTTATCCTGAAGAACAAGTACATTTGGGTGGACTGGAGAAGAGCAATTTTGCCAGGAAAGCTTCCAAAATTACAGACTTTTTTTTTTTTTATGAAGGAGAGAAATGTGATTATGGATAAATGAGATTTGCAAAGAAATAATAGTTTTGTTCCAAGGGTCAAAGAATTATTAGATAGATTTTCAGAAGGCAGCTCTGGTATAAAATCAAAGGGAAATACCATGAGTCCAGCAATAGAGAATGATGCATTATTACTGGGAGAGAGAGTCCGTTGACCACCTCAATAGATGTGCAATTAGTACGTAGTGTCTTAACATAGTCACTCTCTCTGTGACTCCTCACCCGAGCTCCTATGATGCTACCTTCTTCATGATGCCCCAGAATACTAAAGACATTTCTATGGTGACATTTAACTAGGTTGATTTAAGTGCCGGCATTACTTTTTCATCTTTCTCAGGAGATCAGTACAGAACCCAATGCATAATAAGTTCTCTAAATTATTTTTATTATAGTTTTTAAGCCTTTTAATTTTTATTACTCAAAAAAAAGCTTCATTTTCTAATTTGGCTTTCTGACTTTGTGCCTCTGCCTTCAACACTTTCACAGAGATTTTCTGCTCTTCCGTAAGGAAAGTGGGCTTGATCCTGTCGTGAACACACTTAGCACACATGGAACCCTCACAGACTCTGTTGACAGGTTTTTTTGTTTTAGACAACCTCAGAAGAACTTGAGGTCTCACAGCACAAACCCCTCGACATCTGCCTGGGCACAAGCCACATGCAGATGTTGGTGCTTTCACGACCTTCTTGGTGTAAAGCTAAATAATTCTGTTACCAGGTATTTGGGACAGCCTAGTTTTGTGAGCACTTGTCATAGGAAAGCCTATGGCAGGCTGTCAAATGCTGCACCATATGGAGTGCCTTTAGCCAGCAGCCCCAGAAGGGGGGAAAGCTCTAAATTATTTTTAAAATTAGAAAAATCAAGGTTGTCTGTGTTGATTTCTGTAGTGTACCTTCCAAGTGAGTCGTATTGACTCCTGTATCCCTTCTCTGATAGAAGATCCACTCAAAAATGAAAATGAAAGTTCATTTAAGCTTTGCATAGATAATCGACAAGATTGGAGAGGAGTGATGGATAGAACATGAAGGCTAGACTCTCACTCTGACTGTCTTTAGAAGGAGCATTAGGACACTAATAGGGTGAAACCCATGAAGGGTAAAGTTAGAAATTTATAATAGAAGCTAAGCGATTAGGCCAGACTAGAGGCTATGTAGCTCAACAACTTTAAATTGATTCCTACTGCTAATGGTTCAGAGTTGAAAGAACTTAATGAAGAGAGACCAAGTAGATGCGATTTAACTGAGCGATCTGTATAACTGAACATCCTTGACACACATGAGTGAGACTGGGAACCTGATGGATGTGTTCTGCTACCACATAACCAAAAGTCCTAGTCCATCTGACCTCTGCTATTCTGTGAAGCTTTTGGATTAGGATAATTAGAATGATGAAGTTTGTTCAACAACGTAAATGAGACCTGTTCCTATGTGTACAATCGACAAAAATGTTATGAGGTAAATGCAAGTGATTACAAATCTACGAATAAAGAAAAATACATATTCACTGTGTCTGAACCAACACAATGATTTTGGTAATTGGTTATCCAGTGAGAATTTTGGCTTGGCACATGCTCATAGCATAACAAAGGATCCTTTTGCTATCGTAAGTAATGATGTTGCTGCCATGGGATGAACTCGGCAATAGGGTCCAAAAGTAGCGTTGGAAATTTCATAAATCAACCTAGTTGGTGATGTGATCAGCAGCATTTGTCTTTCAAATGCCAAACTTAACAGTCATATGCTGATCACACCCTCAATTCCTAGGTAAAACAGTGACAATGTTTCTTGTCAAATAAATCTTTCGTTTAATTTTTAAAATACTTTAAGTTGTTTTTATAATCTGCCAACATCTTAAAATAAAATTTTAATTTAACTTTTATGAAAAACTGATCAGAAATTAATCATAGGAAATTTGTTTGTGTCAAGTAAATTTTGGCATAAGAATTATAAAATTGTGAAGCAATATAATCATATATCTAAGCAAAATGGATGGCCTAATTTTTTGTCAAAAATGGTATATTAGAAATCCTTCTTTCTGCTAATTATCTAGATGAGAAAATCATACAATTTTAGGCCTTAGAAACATATTACTCGCCCATTAATTTTGAGTTTGCAAAACTTCTTGTAAAGTCTCATCAATCTGAAAACTCATAGTCTGAGATTTTGCCTATATGATCAATTTTAACACCATATAATAGTTGGCACTAATTTCTGTCATTGTATCAGTTATATTTGTCTAATTCATGTGAAAAGTCTTCCTCTTCTGATTGCTAATATAAGCAGAAAGATAAAAATTCAGAATTTTTACTGTGTTCAGTGAAATGTCAAAACACAACAATAGTATTGGCAAATTTCCTTGATACCTTCTTGAATGGCACATGCTTTGGGCAACACAATAACAAACTTGAGGTATAGCAATTTATTTCACTTTTGCATCATCATTTAGATCATTTCATCATTTTCCTGTTATTAGATAAGATATTTTTAGTGTAACTGAAAATCAGTTTTGAACAATGAACAACTCTTTCATTACAATGAAGAGCAAAGATAAAATAATACCAATGGTGTTAAGACATACAAAAAATAGATTATTAAGATCTCACAATCAGTATTTTTGAATAAAGGTGTTCGATGGATCTATATGGTAATTACAAAATAGAATAAGTTTTATTCTGTTAAATTATTTCCTCTTTGAACTTTGGAAAACTTTATGAAAGCATGAGAGTCATAAGATATATCAATTCTTACAAAATGCCCCCCCCAAATGTTGCAAGATTAAAACTGAATCCAGTAACTCCTGTTGTATTATCCAGAGATAAAAGAATAAAGTGACGAGGTCATGGAGGTCCATGTATCAATAGACAGTACAATAAACCCAGATCGTGTACAGATGTATCTGCTAAAATGTTCTGAAATTTTGGGGGAAAAAGTCAACTTCTACATGAAATAAAACACAAAATTATATATACACAAACCAGTTATCATTTCATTCATGTTTTAAAAGTTCCAGCTGCTGGAAAGTAAGTCAAAAAGAAGTTAGGTAAGGGTCCTTATTTTCTTATAAATCCTTATGCATACATCACATTAATCCAATTTTGCATTACTTCAAGTTTTATCCATCTTAGATTTATTTAAAAGGTAACTCTAGGTAAGGCTGATGATCTGAGTGCTATTAAGAGGAATTCCTTGCCCAAACTCCCTTCTTGTCCCACCTTCTTATAATGTTTTCTGGCATTTCATCATTATTAAGCAGTTTAATTCTTCAGTTACAAAGACATTTAAAATGTCAGTACTCTAAGGGGGGATAATTCCTCTGTGCTCTAGTCTGATATGGGTTTACTTTGTTCAGATTGTGTGTCTCCAAAAAGAAGTTAAGCTTTATACTTTGAGGAAATAAATGTTTCCATTGGCTGCTGAGCAGAGACATGCCATTTTGAAGGATAGAACAATGCCACTTGGAGTGTGATTCTGTATCCAGTTGAGGAACTACATGGGAGTAGTCAGTGCCCAGGTCCCAAGAGAATGGGTGCTGGAAAAAGGAGCATTGCATGAAAAGGAACTCAGGGCCAATAACAGCGTACTGTACTAAGTTCCTGGTTGTTTCGGTAGTGCATTTTCTCAGAGTCTGAGAGGCCTGACTTACGAGTTCCAATATTTCTCCAAATTTGGGGCATATATGTCACAGCAGTGATGCAACACAAACCTCAGTCTCTTCACCAGTTCCAGACACCATGGGAACATTAATTCTTTACTGCTTGTTTTGTTTCCTTTCAACATTCAAAAATGAGAATGGAAACGACGGGAAGGTGGCAGAAAAGAAGGAAGGAGCGTGGAGAGAAGAAGAAGGAAAGGAAGGAAGATGGCTTTTCTAAAAAAAAATTTGAAAGAAATTTTAGAGAACTGAAAGGAGAAAATACAGATGTCATTTTGCACTGCCCATCAGATAGACGTACTGCTATGGTTGCCAGCATCCTGTGGCAATCTTGGGGCATCGCTCCACAGATTGGGATAAAGCGAACAGTAGCACTGTGTATTTGGGTTTAGTTCACATGATATATTCATCTTGAACAGCGGGTAGTAAATTTTCTAAATAGGTCACCGGGGACCCACACAAATCCCATTAGCTGGTAATAGGATTTGTGTGCATAAGTTCCCTTGCCCTGAAAATTTAGGTTTTGCTGTTTAATTTTCCATATGACCTGCATACCCATTAATGTAAATTAGCAAGAGTTTCTCTGGGAAATTTCACTTAGTTTTCTTTTCCTTTTGTTTCTTCTTTTATAAAAAGACATTTTCCAAAGGTTAATCTTTGAAAAATTCTTTAGCGTCTAAAAACATCTGAAGGGGGATTATATAGAAGAAAAATCTTGAAATACAGTTATTCATGTTTTTTTTTTTTTTTTGCTTGTTGAGAAAAGCTCTTTAGGGGAAAAAAAGTAACTCATAGCTTTTAATATCCTTTTAAGCCATTAGAAAAAGCAATAGTACACTAATGTATTTCTAAATACATTAATATTAAATACTTTAATATTTACTTGATTTTTATATGATCAAGTCAACATAATGTTTGTTTGCCCACAG
The DNA here is from genome assembly GCA_963574575.1 of Galagoides demidoff. Taxonomy (NCBI): domain Eukaryota; kingdom Metazoa; phylum Chordata; class Mammalia; order Primates; family Galagidae; genus Galagoides; species Galagoides demidoff. Next base: position 30,103 of record CAUYQV010161806.1, on the reverse strand, counting down.
TGGGCATCCCAGATAATCCTACCAATATGGATTTTCATGGGAAAAAAATTAAGTCCATCTTTGGATTCAAAGGCCAATTAAGGATCATAATCTTTTCAAGATAAGGTAGTCGAGAAAAGAAGCATCGATTTCTCAACCAGCTCCTATGCACTAAGGGGAGGAATACAAGATATTACGATTACAAAGAAAAAATAAATTGGACAGGCTTCCATTGTTCTGAATTTTCAGCTTCCTTTGAATTCAAAATGAAAGCTGAATTCAAGGCATTTGTCTTTTGAACATGGACATGTACAATGAGATGGGGGGGATCATACATGCCTTAGGCTCCTTCTGCTAAATTTCACACAGTCCCATCTGACATAATAATAAATTACTTATTATTTATAATAAATTTTACTGTTTTGGACTAAATGATATTTAATGCCATTTATTTAAACACATATAAGGAGGTGTTAACAAGGAAGGAGATATCAGAGGATACACATCCGGTTGGAGAAAAAGAAACAGGCTGCCGTTTACTGATTCATACAATTTGTTAAATGTTCTCAGATATGCTTTTCACATTTAGTTCTTAAAATAAACTGAGAAAATAGGTATTTTCAACCTTTTGGTAAAGGAAGACAAAAACACTCAGAAATTAGCTTTCCCAGGTTTACATGTTTAGCTGGGGCCTTGCTTCCGCCACTAGCTTCTGCCTAGGATGAAAGACCTCACTGCTCACTGAGCCCATCCAAGAGTACCATTTATCCACTTCCAGAGGTGTGGCTGCTAATGGAATGGCTGGTTTTAAATGCCTTTTGTTTTGCGTTAGTGGTTATGTATTGGGATCATCTTAAATACTGGGTTTAAATCAGACAATCGTGGGTGTAAAGAATTGTACAAGAAGTCGTGAACATTTTCATTAAAGGTTTTCCATTTTTTACTTTGAAGGAACTATCTGTGTTTACCACTATTATTTCAAAAGAATACTTCTTTAACCAATGCTGAAAATAATGGAATCTGCAGAATGATTAGAGAGGTGACTATGTTAATATACAGAGCGTAGAGAGACAAGGTAAAAAGAGAGACCAAGAAGAAGGTGATTTGAAGAGTTTGTCACTCTGCTCACTCCCATGGCACCAAAAGAGGTGATTGGTTATGGAGGTTCAGTGTAGCAATTAGCAGTTGCTATAATAATCCTGCATAATATATAGCCACAGGTTCTCAACATCCCACAAAATACTGATTTAACTCATGCATCTGTGGGGTATCCTGGGGATGGTTAACCCGGGCTGACACAGCTCTTCCCCACTCCGTCATGCCCCTTACACAAGCTGATATTCAAGGCGAGCTCTTTTGAGGGAAACAGCACAGGATTAGGAACACTACTTGAAAGCTTCAGGGCTTTAGGGCTTGAGGTGCAGATTGGAGTTGGCACATCATCATTTCTGCCATATTCTCTTTGCCAAAGCAAGTCACATGGCCAACCCAAAGTAAAGGAAACATACTGTACCCGCCAGTAGCAGGAACTATAGAGTCAGACAGCAAAGGGGAGGTGTACAAGAACAGGTGAAATGTTAGGGTCATTAACAGAACAAGCTGCAGCTAGCAGATTTCCAACTGGAGAGAAAAGTCTCTAAAAAACCGAGTCCAGGCCAGTAAGTTGAATCATTTATCAGCTGGGTGAATATATCCTATTGGATCTTCCAGGCTGTGTCAAAACTCAACTACTGCTGGTTTGAGGAATTTTTAGGTAACTGCAGTAATAAAGAGTTAGGAATACATTAAGTAGTACTGAGGTAATTGCTACACTACCTAAAAGATTAAGAGGTATGTGACATCTTGGACAAATGGAGTTTTAAACACCTACACTTCAGACATTACCTTCTCCTCTTTTAATAAAAAAAAAAAATTCAGAAAAGAAATTACAGGTGACTAAAGTACAGAATAATTAATATCTTATTAATTTAAATTTTTCTATGTCCCCAGGCCTTTCAGTTGGTAAAATAGCTGTAATAACTTAAGACCAAAACTTCCCATTCAAGTCATCCTTGAATTTTATGAAATGGTCTCACATTTATTATCGCAATTGATTCCAAATAATTTTGGTATATTAGAAACCCCGACATTAATCACACAAAATTACACATGAACTCATTTCGTTAAGGTCACTTTGCTAATTGTAGAATTATTCAAAACTTTAAGTTCCCGGTCTTCCCTTCACTTCCCATCTCCCTCTTCTCTGAAAACTTTCCATTCCCCCACAGTTTTCACACCTCACACTGATCCTAGCAACTTTCCTATATAATGGATTCCCCATTTCCAAGTGTTATTGCCTGGGGCCCAAATCTGGCCATCTTCCAGCTGGCACTTTCCTCTATTTAGGGGGAAGATAGCAAATAAGACCTGGAGCTAAAGCTGCAGTGATACTGAATCTAAACCGTGCTTTCATTAGGACAAGGCTTTGGGCCCTCTGGGCATCTCTGGTAATTTAAGGCTTCCTGAAGAATTAGCCTGGCCTCATTCACAGAAACAGAAAGTAATTGGCTCAAAGTTCCTCCTGAATTAGGAAGATAACAAAACAGAACAGAAACCTGGTAGCAGGTGTGTTGGAACCATGGTTCTTTTTTTTTTTTTTTTCAAAACAGTAACTCATAGAACGAAGATGGGTGTTCTTGTTTGACTGGTTTCTCTGCATCCTGGATGGCAAACCTGGGCATCTCCACATCCTGTTCCTAGACACATCCTGTTCCTATGTCTCAGAAATGAGCCAGAAAGAAGCTGACAGGCTGTCTCTGTAGCAGGCAGGCGCCACACTGCCTTTGCGTTGCTGTTAAGCACTAGTGGCCATGAGATTTCTATGAGGGGCTCCTCTTGTATAGCTTCAGTGAGTTTTTTAAAAACACTGCTGCTGTGGCTGGAGCTGGATTGTTTATCTACATACATCAACCTGTGTCTGAAGCTACCGCAGGTCTAGCACGCTGGGAATTGCTGCTCAGGATCAATTACTTTCATATGCGGTATCTGAACTCTTGGGAAGAGATGTGATTTTTACATTGTCATAGAACAAAAAGAATAATATCTTATGTTTCATATCTCACAGGTGTTTTCCTGTGCTTCTAAAAAGTCTGTTTCATTCCTGATGGATCTAATTTGCATTCCCCTGGGAAGGTGCAGGGAGGAAGGCTTCCTTTTCTCACCATTTGTTATTTTTACCCAGGACCCTTAGGTAGAGATCTATGTGTGCCTGGGGTAAATAGGTGTCTCTGAATACTTGGTTCATACATAGTTTACTGCAGAAACAACATTCTCGTTTTCAAATTTTGGTTAGTATGAGATTTTAAGAGCATTCATAGAAACAAAATAGCATATGTTTGAGAATAATTTTTCTGGAAATAAGATATTTTTATTAATGTATATCTCTACATTTTCTTTACACGTGTGATTTGTGTGACTTTTCCTTTAAAAATGCACAGCTTTACTATAAAACATGTGCATTGTATTTGTTAAAGGTGTAGATTTTTATTTTCATTTTCTAGATGTCACATACCTCTTAATCTTTTTATTTTCATTTTAATTTCTCTATGCTAGGTGCATGGAGAGATTAAATTACTTGTCTTCTCATAACATTAAAAAAAAAAAAAAAACAGAAAAATGGGTTGACACCGAGTTACTTTCCGAGGGCACAAGGTAAGTAAAACAATAGCATAAATAAAAATCTGTAGAGAAAAAAATTACCTATTTTTCTAACTATTTGAACATTTCCCTGTGTGTTCCAGATTGAGGTACGGTAAAGAAGGCAACATCAACCCAAAAAGGAGCTACGTTGCAAGTATAATGTCAGCTCATTGATGTCAGGGAACTCTATTACTCATAAAGCACAAGGCTGGGGAAGAATGGCCACATCAAGAGCAAGCTGTCTCATTGGCCAGGGAAATATAATAGCTTTTAATGTGATTAAGGACTCTACCTAAAACAAAAGAAAACAAAAAAACATTATACCAGAGCCAAGGCTGGGCTGTCAGCATGTGTGGAGATGGAGCCAACATCGGGGCTATTCATTTGACAATGCACATGACAAAATTCAGCTCAGACCATAGGGAACACATTTTCAAATGAGGCCTCCTAGATCCTATTATGTAGTAATGGGATTTGTGGGCATCAAGTCTTGTGCATGAAAAATCTACATTTAGGTGACCAATTTTCCATGTGACAGAGCAATTTATTGAATCAAAAACTGAGCAAAATGGTGCAAATGTTCTGGCAACTTTCAGCTTCCTTTCTTCTTATATCTCTGCTTTGTCAAAAACGATACAGTCAATGAATGTATCATTGAACGGTGAATTTATGTCACAGCATGTGAAATAGTGGTGCGATACAAAGTGAATTTAATAAAATTACAGGTCATCTATGTTTGTGGGAATTTCTCTGATCGAAAATAACAATGTACGTAGAAGGAGCTAGCACAACTCCTGAGACATAAGACGGGCGCCCTCAATGTTTCTTGAATCTGATAGAAGCAGCTCATTTAAAAAAGACTTGGTTTTAATAATTAAACTGCTGCTAGCACACAGATGCTCTCTGGGTAGAATTGTATAATTTTGTTTTTCTTAGTCATGCTGGAATCAGGTTATAAAATATGCATGATATATTCATTTATTTTGTCTTGGAATTAGCAGCTAAAGACTCTTAATTTCACAACCATGGGCTTCTTCCTTCCTTTTGTCTCCTTCAGAATGTGAGGGAATGGTTTTATTCAGAGGCATGTATTCTGTGAGGCCGTTTTGCTCACATTAGGTTGAAGTTCTGCCAGGTGTTATGTTAGATGCAATCACTGCTGGGGATTTTGTGGGTGTTACTGAAAATTACTTGGACAGAAAAACAATATTTTGGCTCAGTACAGGCTGAGAAAGTAGTGCTGCAGGGGCACCAGGGAGTACTTTGCAATATGTAGCAGTGGCTGGGATTCTTTCTGCACCATTTCCAACTAAAACGTCTCTACTCAGACCTTTGTCACTTTACTGTGACAGTACTGACATGAAAACTTCTTAGATTAATATTTTCCTTTGGACACGTTCTCCTTACCTAGTACCAATCTAATCCATTAAGTTTTACACTTTTTAAAAACCAAGCAGTCTTAGTTTTTAAAAAAAAAATATGAAAAATCAATGTAAAAAATTATTCAGAAATACAAAATCTTGCTAAGAAAATTTAAAAAGAAACAGAAGACCATTAGTCAATGATAAAAATGGAAGCTCTCCTTCCTGATTTCTTTACTATTTTCTTTTTTCTCTGACCACGTATTATATGTCTCCTGCTTTTTTCTACATGGTGCATAAAGGGACCATCTGTGCTTTAGCTGTCCCATCCACAGCAGTGACTTTCAGATTCTTTTCTTTAGTTATCTCCACCCTCAGTTCTGGTTCTTACTCCAACTACCCAAATAGAATTCCCATCTAGATTGTGTGCTTACAATGTATTTAGTTTTTCTTCCTAGTAGTATATAATTTTAAAAATATTCCTCTTATAATAGAAACATATATCCCTCTTCTAATCAAAATTAGTGTGAACAGCATCCCAGTTAGCCTGAAACCATCTGGCTTCGCTAATAAAATCTCAAGCCCCAAGAAACCCAGTCATCCCAGACAAACCAGTTGGTCACCCTTAAGGAGACAAAAAGACTTATAGTTCTAAATATTCTGACAGCCAAGACAAAACCAAAAGATTTATATTTATCAAAACTCATGATTATAAGCAACAGGTTGTATGGGTCCCCTTGTGGGACTTAGGGTTTGTATGTGTTTGCCATCTTCTAAATTCCAAGAAAAAAACAGTCAGGGTAAGTAATATTTAGAGGCACTGAGTAATCCAAAGATTTCTATGCCAGTTTCTCAAAAAATACAGTAATAGAATGTAAAGGGCCAGTTCTTACATTTCCTTAGAAACAGAAAGACCTAAACCTGGTACAAATAGAGGTTAGCTGAAGGTAATTAAATACAAGTTAAGTTCATGGTCATCTAAAGAGCTAATGTATCTTTTAGACAGTTTTATATATAAAATAATTAAACAGTAAATAGATAATATGTTTTTATTAAAATATCATCTTATAACAATGATTTCTTTTTGCTAGACATTAAATAGGACCTGAATAGCACATTAGTGATTAATCATTTTGCCAAGGGCCTTATGATTGATATAGGTCAAGCATCCCGAATCCAAAAATCCAAAATTCTCCAAACTCTGAAAGTTTGTGAGCACTCAAATGACACCTCAAGTGGAAAATTCCACTCCTGTCCTCTTCATGTGACAGATCACAGTCAAAATGTAAGCACAGAGCACTTTATTCAGTGTCCCCAAGAAATAAAGATTCCCCTACCCCCCTTCTTCTGTGATCTATCTTTTTGATATATGCCCAGTTCCCGCATTCAAGTGGACTACAGAGGGTAGTGAAAAGGCTCTTATGTAAACTGCACGTGCCAACCGCAGGTTACCCACAATACCCCACATGGGCCAAGGCCTATATGCATTCCTAACTGTGGTTTTATGCTTATTCTTTTTTCTTTGGTATAAAGATAGTGTTGAAATATTCAAAAATGACTGAAGATACCCCAATGGGTAACAGTGGAAAAAAAGAGGAAAAATTATGTTTATATGTAACAGAGAAACTCAAAGTGTTGGAGAAACTGGACAGTGGAGCAAGTGTGAGATGTCTTACAGGAGGGGGCAGGTGTTGGGATGATCATCATATATGACCTGAAGAAAAATAGGGAGAAACTTTTGAAATTATATGCTAAAAGAGACAAAATTTAATGAAAAACAGGAAATCACTGCTTAAAGGTAGAAGTGAAGATCTCAATTCTGTATTTAAAAGTGGATCCACCAGCGTCACAGTGCATACATGCCACTTAATGGTATGCCGGTCAGGAACCAAGAAGAGACCTATCCCAATGAACTAAAAATTGAAGAGACTTGTGAATATTCAACAGGCTGGTTGAAAACATTTAAAGAAAGACACGGTATTAAAGTTTGTGGTGATGAGGTAGCCGCTGATCAGACAGCAGCAGAAAAATTCATTAAAGTGTTCGCTAAGGTCACTGCTGATGAAAATCCAATACCAGAACAAGTATACAGTGTTGATGAAATATCACTGTTTTGCTATTGTTGTCCTGGAGAGACAATCACTACCGCTGATGATTCAGTCCCTGCAGGAATTACGGATGCCACGGACCAAATAACTGTGCTGTATGTGCTAATGTAGCATCCATGTATTAGTACTAGCGCAAACTTGCTGTAAAAGGCAAAGCTTACATTCTCACCATTTTTAAGGACTGAATTTCTTGCCAGTTCATTATTATGCTAGCAAAAAGGCATGGATCACTAGGGACATCTTTTCTGATTGGTTTCACTGAAGTATTTTCACCATGGGCTTGTGCTTACTGCTGAGAAACTGAACTGGATGATGGCTGCAAGATTTTATTATTCTTTGACAGCCATTCTGCTCATCTGTCAGCCGAAGTTAACATAAAAATAAAGTTTATGCTATGTACTTTCTCCCAAATGTGATTTTATTAATTCATCCATATTAGCAGGGTTTAGTTAGATTAATGAAGAATAATTATAAAAACCGCTTTCTTGAACAGCATGGCAGCAGCATTGAAAAGAGGCATGGGTAGGGCAGGAATTCAGGAGTTTAGCATGAAGGGTGTCATTTACACTGTTGTTACACTCTTGGAACACAGTGCTAAAGACATAGTTGTGCATGTCCGGCACAAAATTTGGCCTATGGTGATGGCAAACAAGGTGGTGACCTTGAGGGATTCACATGTAGCACACAAAAAAACAATGCCTGGCCTCCTTACATATGCAATAAATATGCCTTCAGAGTTCATCAGTAAACTGTAAGATGTGAGTATCAAAGAAGTTTTTGACACAGATAATGAAGTTGCTATTGAATGCACCTTGGTATTTCCTACCATCTTAAAAAATAAACTGAGAACTAGAATATAGATTGGACACTTTCATAGCTAATTAGAATTGTAGTCATGGTCAGACTTTAGTGTGATCCCCTAATCCAGTAGTATTTTTGATAATGCCACCTTATATCAGCCTTGAGATTATTATGGATTATAATTAATTATAATTCATTAATTAGAATTACAACTATATTCCAGCTTCACTATAGGAAAGATCAATCTTGTGCTTAAATTATTGTTTTAACTGTAGATGTCCAAATGAGGCCTTATGATTGTTCTATTTGTTATACCCAAACAACAGGTATTTATAGAATAGTGATACAAAGACTATTTTTAATAACATTCAACAAAGACCAAAATCTATTTCTTCTCACATAGCTGAGAAACAATACTTTAGTGAATTTTCTTCTAGGATATCTCTAAGCATGGTTGCTTTTTCTTATTCCACATACAAACACGTCAACCAAGCTGCCACCTTATGGCATCTGCTCTAACTGCAGAGAGCAATGGGTAAATGAATTTGGCATCTGTGATGTTTTATCATAGCCAGTTGGACTCCACATCCCTTGTCCAACCTCAGCTTGATATACTGGTCAGTTCTATCACTGGCACATGTTTACTCAAGTACTCTAACTTAGGAAAGAAGTAGCACAGTTTTGATTCTCAAGACCAAAAAGTAGGCATCAAAACTGAAACCCAGTGACTTATAACCCAACTTTCACCTGCTTAAGCCTGTCAGTGACTCTTTTAAATTCCCAAATTCTTGTGTTAAATCGTTTTCTGTTTGAGTTAATGTGGCTTCTGTTTTTGTGACTGATACCTAGCAACGAATCAATTATTATCATGTTAATCAACTAATAGACAATTAATTAGATAATAGCTATCCTTTTATTATAATTGATAGCCATAAATAAAACCATACAATTACAAGTTTTTAACATCTGAAGTTTAATTCACATAGACACTTTCCCTGGCTTCACACCACACTTGCAGAATCTCAAACTTTATCATATCTTATTTATATCTTTCTCATCTGCAAGAATACTTTGGAGAGGAAAAAGTAGTTTAGCAGATTCTGAAAAGGGTTTAAATAAAGTTACAGCAGCTCAATCTAGAATTTTTGTCACCACTTTTGACATCTTCCTTTGATTTAGATGAAATTATCCTCATAGGTGACTTAAGCATGACAGAAATAAACCTTAAGTCTGAGGTATTCCCTTGGCCAATAAGCTAATTTAGTGCTGACCACATATTGTGCACTGTTTGGTTCTTTGGTTATTTTCTATCTTAGTGGGCTTCATAGATTTACAAGCAACAATGCATCATTAAATCTGGACGATAGAGCCTTTACATGTGAAGAGAAGCACTTTTTACTATTGGATGAAGAGATGGCACACCTCTTCTGAGAAAACTGAAACACGCCACCCAGGTGTCTGCTGTCTCTCCTGCTCTTTCACACCCCATTGCCTGTCACACGGTTTCTACGTAACGAATGCTATGAAAACAATAATTCAAAATTTTGTCCTCAAATCAAATATTTACATGAACAAAGATTCATCTCCAGTTGGACTTTAATTTGATTTCTCTCCCAGACTGAGAGGTATAAGTATGTACAGTTATAGTCTTACGACTTTCAAGGACTTTTCTAGCCTGTGGTGAGACAGGCAATCTCACCCGACAGGCACATGAAATAAAGGCTTTGGAAAGACCATCTCGTGGTACTGAATATGAAATCTGCTGCCTGACAGGGCAAAGCATGGCTATTTAGCTATTTCCTTTAAGCTCCATTTCCTTCCACAAAAGGCTATTCTTTAGTGCTGTAGTTCAAGTCACATAGCATAATGAGAATCTATGATGTCTAAAAGTGGCTTAAATACTGCAGGGGAACATGAAGTTCACATCCCTGTATGTGTAAACTGCACGTGATCAAACAATAAGTCATGTGTCTAGAATAGGGATCAACAAATTTAACAGAGACATCTTATCCATTATGTCTAAAGTTTGTTTTTAAAAAACATCTGAAAGATGGACATCAAAACTTCTGGAAAAAACAAAGTTAAGTGAAGAGTTTGCAATGACAGATTCAGAGAAGTTTTATGTTTACATATGTGGCTTTTCATTACCTTCAGTGAAATCTCACTCTAACACAAAAGGCTACTTCAAAGAACATAAAGTGTATTTTACTCACGTACTTGAGTTATTATTAAAGAGTTAACCACATTTTAAAAGCTCTTAGCCAATACTTACTCTTGAAAAATTAATGCAGTGCAATTTCAGCTCTGCACAAAACAATATCAAGAGAATGAAAAGACACGACACAGACTGGGAGAAAATAATTTGCAAAAGACAGATCTGACTTAACAAAAACGTGTTATCCAAGTATGCAAAGACTAATTTAAAATTCAGCAGTAAGAAAACTAAAAGCTTAAGTTCAGAAATGGCCAAAGACCTTAACAGACACCTCACCAAAGAAAACCAATGGGAGGGAAATGAGCACCTCAAATGATGGTCCACGTCATTGGTCATCAAGGAAATACAAATGAAAACAACAATGAAATACTACAATACTAAGACCTGTTAGAATGGCTGAAATCCAAAACACTGACAACACCAAATGCTGATGAGCTATAGACTGACAGAAAATCCTGATAATTACTAGTGGAAATGTGGAATGTAGCCACTTTGAAACGGTTTGCTGGCTTCTTCCAAAAGTAAATGTAATCTCACCATATGATACAGCAATTGTGCTCCTTGGTATTTACTCAAAGAAGTTGAAAATACGTCCATGCAAAAACCTGAATATAGATTATTTACAGTTGCTAAAAGTTGGGTACAACCACAGTATTCTTTAGTAAATGAATGGATAAACTGTGGCACACTCAGACAGCGGAATACTATTCAAAGCTTAAATGAAATGGATGACCAAGCCATTAAAAAAAAAAAAAAAAAACATGGAGGAAACTCAAATGTCAATTACTAAGTGGCAGAAGCCCATCTGTAAAGTCCACATACTGTACAATTTCAACTCAGTGACATTCTGAAAAACGCAAATATATGGGGACACTAAAAAGATCACTGATTAGTGGGAGCATGGGGTGTGGAAGGTTTGAATAGGCAGAACACAGAATTTTTAAGGCAATGAAAATAGTGTGCCTGATACTATACGGATGGCTACTTGTTGTTACACATTCGCCCCAAGCCACAGAATGTACACAAAGAGTGACTTTAAATAAACTATGCCATTTGGGTGATTCGTATGTGTCAGTATATGTTCACCAATTATGGCAAATAAATATGTCATTCTGGTGGGGGATGTTGGTAAGAGGGGAGGCTGTGCATGTGTGCTGCCAGGGGGAATTTGAAACACCTCTGCATCTTCTTCTTACAAGTAAAGATGAAGTCATTAGGGTGAACTTTTCCCTAAAATGACTAATGTCTTTCTTTTTTTTTTTTTTTTTTTTTTTTGAGACAGAGTCTCACTGTGTCACCCTGGGTAGAGTGCTATGACATCACAGCTCACAGCAATCTCAAACTCGGGCTTAAGCGATTATCTTGTCTCAGCCTCCCAAGTAGCTGGGACTACAGGCACCTGCCACAATACCTGGCTATTGCAGTTATCATTGTTCTTTAGCAGGCCCAGACTGGGTTCCAACCCTCCAGCCTCAGTATATGTGGCTGGTATCATAACCATTGTGTGATGGGTGCTGAGCCTTCTTCTTCTCCATTTTGGTGTAACCTAAACCTTTACTTAAAAAAAAAAAAGACTTTAAATAAGACATAAAAATTAGGCAGTGCCTGTGGCTCAGAGGAGTGAGCAGGCACTTTTTAAAAAGACTTCAAAAAAGACATAAAAATTGAGCAGCCCCATATGCCAGAGGTGGTGGGTTCAGGCCCAGCCCCGGCCAAAAACTGCAAAAAGAAAAAAAAGACATAAAAATTAAAATAAAACTTAATGCTGTAAGGAAAGCATTGTGTACAATAGTTCATATTTCACCGTCTCATATAAAGAATTTTTAGATTTCCTCTAAGAAATATGTCACTTTTATTAAATAAAAATTAAGAAATAATGCTGAAAATAAGAGTTAGCAGTTCCTGACTAGCCATTAAGAAGAGGTTATGTTTTGGATTCTAGGAAGTCTTTCATTTTCCTATCGCCTGCACCACACAGTAGCTCTGTGTGGATATCATCAGTACAAGTCCTAAGTACCTCCTGAGAGCCGATCAGGAAGACGCCTATGGAGCCGGGCACTTCTGTTACTCCCACCAGAGACATAACTACACGAAGATGACTTACTGATGACAAGTAACAAAATATTTGTTTTTTAACCTAAACAACAACAAAAAAGACATTGGGAGCTGATCCAGTTCTATTTATTCCTTTTCCTTTGTATTTTAATAGAAATACTATTTTAGATTGCACATGAACTTTATGGCCACCCTGTTTTAATATGAGGACATGGTAGGTTGTCAAAAATAATTGAACCACACACATCTAATCTATACTATGTATGAGTATGTATACACATATGATTATGAAAACAGGAAATAAAACTTCACAATTTTTATTTCCTATTAAGTAAGAACAGCATTGTATCTTATAGGAAGACTACGTTTGAAAGTCTAAGTTCAACTTTTTGCAAATCTTCACAGATTCTACCAAGCTGGTGGATGATACAAACATATCACTAAGTCAGTGTTTTCCAATATGTAGTTTACAAACAGTTAGTGGGTTGTGAGATTGGTACACTATGGTCATAAAGAGTAGTTTTTAAAAAAAATAGAGAACAGAATAAAAAATAATGATGCATTACTGATGGTGAGGGAAAATATTGTTCTGTGAAACTATTGCCTAATTTTTATTTTACATATAAATTCCTAACTTTATATAATACAGTGTATATGTGTGCATCCAGTCACAATATCAAATATGATTTTCATTGTAGTCATAGTAAAATAAAACAAGTTTAAAGCCTCTGATAATGTAATTTCCCTAAGGAATTTATCCTATGAAAGGTAGAAACAAAATGTGAACATTGGTTATAAAAAATATGATGATAGCAAAATACAGTAAGTATTCACAAAAAATATCTTTGGCAATGGAAAGATAGAAGCACCATTTTGGTAATTAAATGCACTGTGGTAAGCCATCTCAAAGAGCGTCATTTAGTGTATTTATTTTGTTTTCGTCACAGTGATGTGATTTCTGTCTCCCCATCTTTATGACCCATCTCTTTTTTTTAACAATAATTATGCCTTTTTGGAATTTGCAGTTTGCTCACAACTGAGGGTCTCCTTCATCAGACAACTGAGTCAGAAAGACATTTTAATAGATGAAATAGATGAAAAAAAAATACCACCACCACCACCCTCCTGATGACCTTGCCAACAAGGAGAGAAGAGTCCTCAGCATTTTTTGGCAGTGGTGTTAATAGAGAGGAGAAGAAAGTTTTATTTCATGTTTTTCACAGTTCCAAGCATTGGATTACAAACTTCTCACTAGGAGTTTGTCACATAGATGAAATAGATCTACTTTGAAATACAGAATGAATACTGTATTTATCCCTGAGTCCAAATGTTGCCCTCGCCCAGCCCACTGATGTTCCTCCTTTTTTTTTTCCCCCACACTGAGGAGTATGGGGTTAAGAGAGGGCACATGTGCTTTAATGCAGCTTCTCCTGTGATGCTATAGCTGGTACCTGATGACAATCCACTGTCTTCCATAGAACAGTAGCAAACAAAGAGTTAAAAATTCAAAATTTGTGGTTATCAGTAACATAGCAAGAGAAAACTTATATGCAAAAAAATATATTTTGGACAAATATTAAATATATATTGTAATACTTTTTCTTTTACATATAAAAGGCAATGGCATTTCCACAAGTTCTGATTAAGCTGTGTTCCACTAAGTAGTATTAGGTGTAAGTAGCAAGCCTGAGGGTGCATTTGCAGGCAGTTTACTCATCTCAATAATAAATCCTGGATTTATTTGAGAGTTGAGGTCGCAAACTGTAAATCCTGATCACCAGTTCTTAGAAGCCAAGTCCAAATCCAAATTCAAATTCTGAGCTAGTGTCCATTCTCCTCTGAGTTAGAAAACATCAAATCAAGCTTCCTCCCAAATTTAGCCTCTGAGTTCTAGGTACAGAGGAGACTATAACTTTGGGATTATAAAAAGCATCACATGAATATTGCTTTGGATTATGATCACACATAAAAAATGAGTTAATTTCAGAGACATATACTCTTAGTGAGTAAGACATAGGAAATGAAACCTCTTTCTGAAAATAGCTTCTAGATTTATCTGTGGTCACTTTTCTGAGTTCCATTTTTATATTGAAATTAAACTTCCTAATTTTCTTCCTTGTTGGAAAAAAATGGTGTGCTAAGTTTTATGATGCTATTAAAAGACTCTTTGATTGCTGGAGTTGCAACAGTATAAATTGTCATGTCTGCTACAATAAAGACTGACCCTTGGAGATTATATATTTCTAATGTGGTATTATCTATACACACAGAGTGAAAATAGAATGGAGACAAGACGTGTAACTCAATAAATCAGTCTAAAGAACATGCCTGTTAATCGACACAAAGGCAGCCTCAAGTTTTCCAGATCATATCTATATTTTCAAATTTTTCATTTCATTATAAATGGTGTCTGCACATTAGGCCAAAATTTTACATTGTTGTAGAAAACAGTGTCTAGGGTGAAAGAATCATTTATAATTTAATAGTTACCACTCATTCACTAGTTATACTAATCAGAAACTTCTCTCCAGCCTCTACATAAACTTTCTTACTTAATTATCAACAACATCAGAATGTCCATACAATGGAAAAATAAGGATACATAAAACAGTAACGGTAAATATTAAAAACATTTTAAAGGAAGGAAGCCAAATAGAAAAGACTATGTGATGTCTGATTGCCTTTAATGAAATCTTAAAAGACAAGACTGTAGTGACAGGTAGCAGATCTGCAGTTGCCAGGGGCTGGGCTTTAGGGAGAAAGGGACTATACAAAGGAAATTTGGGGGGGGGGAATGTAAATGTTTTGTATCACACTTGTGGTGGCATTTTCATTACATTGTGCATTTATCAAAAGTCATCACACCAAAAAACCCTGAATTTTGTTATATGAGGAGTTTATCCTCAATAGAGTAGAATTTTGAGTGTTAACAAAAAGCCACAAGAGATAAATATTATGTCTCTATTGTTTTGTAAAGAAGTATAAACTGAGGTTAGAGTTGACTCACTCACACAAGGTCACACAGCCAATGAACTGAATGCACTTCTTATTGGCCCCAAGACCATGAACTCTACGCAGACAGGTAGGAAGTTGCTGAGAACTCCCTGTTAACATGTTGATTGTCAATGGCTGCATCAGGTAGAGAGCAGACATTGAACACATATGTACAAATCATATATAAATAGGTGCCTGGAAGCCCAAGTTCTTCCCTCTCTGCTGCACAATCTTGCCTCAAAAATAGATTGTCCCTTTTAATGATATTCTATTCCTTTAGGAAAATCTGAATTGAAAGAGAAAAATCACCTGACATGATGAAGATGGTATATAAATATACTCACTCTCCACAAACTATTAAGCTATATGGTATAATATTTACTTTTCAAATAAGAAGTAATTCATCCTGGTGAATTGGAAGTATGACTTATTCTTTCTGGTGATGAATATCTTCCTTAAAATTCCTTTGGTTTTTAAATGAATTCCTGAAAAAGAATATTGGAAATTTATCTTAAATATTTTCACTTCAAGAGGAACTATCTGGGCCTTTCCCCCAGCGATCTCTGAAATCAGTTTCATCTGAGATATCCCCACATCGAAAGCAGTGCTGGATTCCGTGTTTGCCTGAGGTGCTCAGCCTTGACCTGCAAGGTTATTCTTTTTATAAATGGTCTTGCATCCTACAGCATAGTCTGAGCATACACAATTGTTTTTATTTTCTCTCTCAGACGTCAAATGCCACAGTCTCTCCTTGCATCTCAAATACCCACATTTTCCAGAAAGAGTTTCTTATAAACAATTTAAATGTGGTTGTCAAATTCCTCGCCAGCTGCTTCAGTTTCCTTCCCCATATTCAGGGTAATTAACATCTGCAAATTGCAAGGAAACAAGGTCTTTCTTTCTCTCTCTCTCTCTCTCTCTTTTTTTTTTTTTTACTGTGGTTCTCTTTCTCTTTCTTCAAAGACAACCAGACTCACTGCTTGGGTTTATTTCAGGTTAATGAAAAGTGTATTTAAAAATAGCCTTTATTCTCCTTCCCACAAAAAAGAAAAAAAAAGGCTTTAATAGGTATTAAGATTGTTTCTATATGAAAACCATTCAAGATAACATTTTAAAATAGAACATAGGATCAGATGTAAAAATGCAGAAGTTTTTAGATGAGAAGCATTTATTTTTAAGAATCCTAAGTCTCTAGCTATTCATTAGCCAGAAATATCACCAAATGGTCTATTGTATGTATATTTTTGTAAGGAAGGAAAATAGTCAAAATAACACCAAGGTGATAGTAGGACAACTGTGTGCAGATGAGTGAAGAAAACTCCTTCCGTCCCAAGAGCAAACAGTCCCATCTATCACTGGGTAAGAGCTAAGAACAGAACCTTCTCTGAGGAAGACAGATGAATGGCCAACAAACACATGAAAAAAATCCTCATCATCCTTAATCATTAGAGCAATGCAAATCAAAATGACCCTGAAATATCTCGTCACCTTTATTAAGTATCTACCCAGGAGAAGAAATAACTTTGTCATAAGGACATTTGCACTAGATTATTTATTGCTGCTCAATTTACAATCACTGAGATGTGGAATCAACCCATAAATGGATTAATAAACTGTGGTATATGTATATATGGAATAATATTCAGCCATGAAAAAGTGCAAAATCTTTTGTATTAATCTGAACAGAGTTGAAGAAATTCTCCTTAGTAAAGTATCACATGACTGGAAAAGCAAGAATTCAGTGTACTAAATACTAACATGAAGCCAGTAGATAAATAAATACCCACACAGGAGGAAAACTCAATTAAATTCAAGTTGGGGGAAGAGGGAAAGAGGGTTGTCACCTAATAGACACAATACAGGGGTACGTGGCATACCTCCTGGGGAAGCAGCACTATTAAGACAGGGACTTTGCCAGACAAATGCAACCAATGTAGCTTATCATTTGCATCCTCATATTAATCTGAGATAAAAAAAAAAACAAAATGTAGGTAATCATTTCATGCCTTGCAGGAGGTATATGGTGTTGTCAGAAAATCCAAGAAAAATGGAATATATTATTCCAAGTGCTAGTTTGATCAAACTACCAATAAATTCCTTTTAAGAAAGAATTAAGGATGCCTTTATATTTAGCACTTGACTTACAGGCTTCAGATGCACCATTTCATATGCACCAAAACCATCAGTATTGCACCTGTCACAGGCAAGGGTTAGAAGTGAAGATGCTTTCACTTCAATACAGAAACTACACTCTTCTTACAACTAACTAGAAAATACTGATAAGGAAACTGAAATTGGCATAAGCTCCAAGAGAAAAATATTTTTAAGAGTCTGGAAATATCTGTAACATATACAGATATTCCTGGTGACAGTATAGATATATTTTGACAGTAAGCAATTCTTAGTAAATTACAAATGAAAATGCACATAAGAGCTTCTTGAATGAGCTTTGGTTAGGGTTGCAAGATTTGAAAAATAAACATAGAGGACACTTAGTTAAATACCAATTTTGTCCAAATAAAAATATTTTTAATATAAGTATATCCTATGAAATATTGGAGATATAAGTATGCAGTACCATAACCCATTTGTTGCATACGTAAAATTCAAATTTTCACTGGGTGCTCCATATGTTATCTGGCAAAAGTGTAAAAGCAATGCTAAGAGTAACTCTGCAAGTACTAAAATGACTTCAAAATTAATATTATATCAAGCAAACTGCGTTTGGGAGCAAGAGGATGAAGCTTTGATTTGTCTGATGAACAGGCCAGAGAAATGAAGACTGGCTTTGGAACAGAGGTAGGGAAACAGAATTAAAGAAATGCATGATATTTTGCTATTGTTTTAAGGTACTCTTAGTTGGTGAAATAGTAAAGAAGACTTTATAATATCAGTCTTTCTTTTTAAAATCTTTAAAATTCAAAAGCCTTAGCACCTTAAGACCTTCTTTGGATTCTACTGTTGTTTTGTTCAACATTTGTAGTCCTATTAAATTTTTGTCTAGTTATCATTAAAGTAAGAAAAATGTGATTGGCCTTTATATACTTCATTTTTAGTGCAGTTTAAGAATCACAGAAAAATTGAGTGGGAAGTGAAAGATCTCCCACATAACCCCTGCTCCACACACACACACAGATGCCCCTTGACTTTACAATAAGGTTATGTCCTGATAAACCTACTCTCAGTCTGACTTCAGACATTTTCAATGGATGGTGGTTTTTCCAGACTTAACGGCCCTGTAAGTTGTGAAGTGTACTAAATGTGTACTGCTTTCACACCATCTTAAAGTTGAAAAATCATAAGTTTACCCATCATGACGTCGGAGATACTCTGTATAGCTCCTGGCATTACGAACAACCTCACCATTAGTATTTTTTCTGCTTTGGTTCTATCAGTACCATATTGATTTAAGAAAAACAGCTCTTCTATCATTTGTAATAAAATCTATTCCCCCCAGACAGGGTTTTCTTCTCAATTTACTGCTGATGGCATTGTCCATCTTGACTTGGACCACTTTTGTCCTCCTGAGCTACCATCTTAGCAAAATTTCCTCTATCCTCTATCTGTAGCAGCCTCTTAAATGAATCTTCTCCTTTGAGTGATGTTCCACTTCAATTTACTTTACACATAGTAGCTCTCAGATTTTCATAAATCAGATAGTTTCACTTCTATGTTCCAGTTCTTCTAGTGGCTTCCCATTACCCTCAAGAACAAACCAAATTACTGGCCAAGCCCTCCTGAGTTAGCCTTTTGTACCTCACCTCTTCATTGCTGTTACTCCCCCTGCACTCTCTTGCTTCCCAGACATACACTAAGTTCAGCCCCTCTGCACAACACAGCACTTCTTGTTTCTTTTCTGTGGAGCTTCTATCTTCAGTTATTTTCATGACTCATTATCTCCCCTTGGTCAAGTCCATGATCCAACATCAATGCTTCAGAGATGGTTTTCTAATCACAATGTATATATGCTAACCCATTCCCTAGGCCCAGACCCTATTACACACTTCATATTTCCTTTTTATTCACAGTATGTCTGAAGGAAGTTCCAAAACTAGTTACTTATTTATTGTATAACTCCACACATTAGAAAATGAGGGCCATTATAAATAATCTTGTCCCTCTTATTCACTGCTTTAGCCTAATTCCCTAGCACCTAGTAGGTGCTCAGAAATATGTGTGGAATGAATAAGCAAATTGAACATCCTCTGGTATCGAAGTCTAGGTCTCTTAAGAGTCTGTGCCAGAAGAAAACCTGAGTAAAATAATCCCACTTCAATGTAAAATTGTCCTTTCTCTGGGATCTCAAACTGTGCCCTCTTATCCATTCCTTTCCAAGAGAATTTCAGGGTCTCTAGAGAATACTGACCTGCAGGTTAAGGAGCATCCATGGCAGAGGAACATTTGCTGCAGAGGTTAAAGGATATCCATGCAAATTAAGCCTTATTACTTATCTTATTTCCCTGTCATGTATTACCAATCCAAATAAGAAATTGCAGCAGACATACCAGTCTAGCAACAGTTTTTATTCTGAAATTCTTACTGCAAGTATGCACATAAAAATGAAAACCTTTTCACCTGCAAGCCACAGTAATTGTCTCCCAACTGATTTAATAGGAATTTAATAAAGACTCATAAATATTTTTCCTAACTGGGGCCAAAACAGAGTTCCAAAGATAGAAACCTCCTAAGATCATTCTGTCTGAGAGTCTTCTGTACCAAATGATCCAAAGAAATCACAGCGCCATTGAAGAGCATGGTGGGGAGTGCTCACAGACCTGCCCGCCGTGAGTGTGCTAGAAATCTAGGATGAAGGATTTTGCCAAGGGTTTGGTCTCACATAATACGAATAGCCTCAATTGCACATGCCTGACCTATAGTAGCTGTTCAACAAAAATGGTTTGAATCCATCAGTTGTTAAATAAATAAATAAATAATTCAGCTCTCTTCTCCTTTTTGAAGAATTTGAAATGCTGTAGTTTGTGGGAAGTACTGAGTCTGAAAGGTTGCAAAATTTTTTCCCCAAAACATCCAAAAGTTTAAATTATCTTTCATTTGTTCCTCTGACATTGTGTAACACTGAGTTTCTTTGCAGTCTTGGGGTTTTCTTCCTTTTCTGACATTTTTGGCTCCTCTCCCTCCTACCAGTCTATACGTCTAATTTTCTTTGTCTTTGTATTTACCCCATGACCTTCAAAAGTCACTTTCCCACAGTGTTCCTGAAGTATCACAGCTTTGAATATTTCCTCTATGCTAATGACCCACATAGCATTTTGAGTCCTCACTGTTCAGTGATGCTCCAGTTGCAACATTGAGAAATCCTACTGCCAAATTTCTGATTCCAGAGAAAAGCATTTTCCAAGAATTCAGAGTGACTCTACTTCACCTCCTAAGCCATATTTAAGGGATGACACTCAGCCTTGGAGGCCTTCTGCTCTAATGGCTTTCCCCCTTTGGAGACCCCGCCCACTGAAGGCACCATGCCTTCTCATTACTTCAGATGCCTTCTCCACGGCCACGGCCATGGCTTCAGAAAGCTGTTCTCTCTTGGCAGAATGGCTGTCATTCTTCATTGAATATCTAATTCTAGTAGACTTTAAAAAATGAAGACCAAGGGACAATTCAGTGATTATATCAGGGGAAAAAGAAAATTAAAAAAAATGTTAAACCACTTAATTGGGAGAACTGGGTTTTGATTTAACTGGGTAGAGCCAGGAAAATAAGTTCTTCCTAGATCTTAGTTTCAATAATATGGGATGTTTAGGGGTCACCATTGTGTTCCTGTTCAGCTTTACTGGCTTCTTTTCATTTGAATATAAATAGTCACTTAAAATAATTGACTCTTTTCCCCCTCATAAAGCTCCGTGTATACGCTTACTATTTTCTAAGCTTAGCAAATCTGCTATTCTCTAAAAGTTTTGCTCCTGGAGATGGAAATACTCACAATAAAAGTCCACATTATTATGACATTCTTCATAATGAGAACTCACCTACAACACGTTAAATTAAATAAAAATAAATGAGCCTTTATATGGTACCAAAAAAAGAAAAAAAAAAACTAGTGTTAGTGAAATTATACATTTCATATCCATCACAGGGCCAAACTAAAATATATATTTTTAGATTAATTATGGGTAAAAGTAAATTTAAAGTATATAGAAGTGAAATGCTAATTATTTTCTTTTAGGAAGAGAATTAAAATGCTATCTACTATTTTCACACTGTGTTGGCCCATATCCCTAGCAACTGATTGTCTCTGGAGGACATCTGGAAACATTGATCAGCATGTGAATGTGACAACTCCCTCTCCCTCTGGGCTCTACCCTCAGATTTAACTGGTCATTTTACAATCTTAAATTTGCTAGTTGGTTTTTAGGAAGAAAAACAAAAAACTTCCAAAAGTTTAAAAAATTCCTAATTTTATAATACTTGGTCCAGATGGAAATGACCACTTCTCAACGAGGACGTAGTAACTGCCAGGCTTTTCGTGGGATAGAAAATGGGCACCTGAAGTCAGGTCAGGCCGTTAGGTATTGCGGTCAGGTTTCATGACACCTTGTGTATCACCCCCTCCCATTATACTACTGTAGGATCATGTCACTGTGAATCGCAGCTGGAATTAAAACTATGTGTGTGCATGAGAGAAAGAGTGCATGTGTGTGTGTGTGTGTGTGTGTGTGTGCATGTACAAATGCACTACAGAAATGGATATGAAATGGAAATAAATTCACAGGTGGTTGAATTCATAGAGTACAAGGTCATAACTATCAACAAACCCCAAAGCTCTGGGCATTTTGAATGCATGAAAAGTGAGAAATGTTGTGAATTCATCTTTATATGATAACATCCATACTTCTTCCAAAAGGATTCAGGAAATATCCAGACAGAAATTTGTTAACTACCTCTGAATAAAGAACTCATTATTGTCCACGTGAACAAGCAGGAAACACAAGAAATGAGATGTGTAATAATTAAAGAGTCTAGGCATTCCTTCCCTAACTGTCTTATGTACGAATTTGTTGATCAATCTCAGACCATCAATTTATAAATATGAAACAGTATGTTTTTTCAGTTACTATTCACATCTATGCAGTTTTAGAGCTCATGTTCTTTAAAACATGATCTTTAAAAGTGGGTAACAGCCTCATTTCTTGATACTCCTTTGCCTCAGTCTCATTATTTTTACCCACTTTCAATTATTTGGTCCCATCATCTGTAGGACTCTTCTCTGTTCATTTAAAAACTGCATTTCGTATTCTAAAAAATCTTTTCCTTCCCCCCAGTAAACGTGAGCTGTAGTTCTTCATGGCTGCAAGATAGGATGTGTTTGAGGTGGCTCTCACACTTCTTATTCTCTTTTTCTGGTATCAGCTTCTCAGGTAATGATGAGGGGAGAAGGAGAAACAAAAATAAAACAGACGCTTTCTTATCTGTCAAGCACAGCGCTCCCCTCTCCCTCTTCGGCTCTTCCTCCTCAACTATCTTTGTTCACCCTCTGAGCATTGTGTCTACAGACTCAATGTCAAGGTTTGGTGGCTCACTGAGCAGTGCCCTATGGCACTGACAATTTCTTGAGAGTTTGCCTTCCAGCAAAACTCTAGGATGTAGGTGATCTTATGTAGCAAAACCTCTCTGCAGTAGCTTCGGAACACTGTGGATTCTGATTGCACCTTCCTAGGGTTAATTCAAGGCCCTATGGGTACTAGCAGGATCTCACCCTGTTTGGGAGAGTGGTGGTCTATGCCCAGATGGTGGTCTATGCCCTGGGCCCCACTGCTAGGCCTTTCTAGCATGTTCTTCCATAGAGTATTTCCCCACTGTTCCATTAGCACAAGGCATGTCAACAACCAGAGTTCCATAATGCAATACAGTAACACTCCTACTTTCTTGGGTGATTCCCTCAATTACTTTGCTTGAGGAAAAGAAATTAGCTCCCCGTTTTTTAAACGGGGTGCATTTTTGTTTTAGACAGCACTGCAGGAATTTTTTGCTTTCACTCATGAAGACAGAGTTTTTACCCGTGACAAAAATGTTCTTTTTTAAAAAATCTATTTCATTGTATACCTTCGCATGACTATATATAATTTGTAGCCTTTGGCATCTTAGTATTTTTACAGTTAAGAAAGAGCTATGCGCTTCTGGTAAGACAATAGGATTCAAAGCTCAGCAGGCATGTGAATCACGTCAAAAGACAAAACTATAAATGTTAACTCTTCACGTTTGTGGTGCAGATTCCAGGCAGCTGTATTACTTGATTTTGTTTTATTTTGTTGGGGTTTTTTTTAGTCACTCTCTTAAAAGCTCTGTCTCAACATTTGATTCCTGAGGGAGGAAAAACTCCTGGTCTTGTGAAGCAGGATGGCATGAAATTTCTTACTTCCTCCTCATTGTTTGGCTTAGCTGGTCAACACTCACGGCTGACTGCGAACTGCCTTGGGAGTTTTAGGGAGGTTGACTATTGGGTTTCATCCTCACTTCACCGTAAAGCATCTGCAAATAATCAACATACAGAAAGAAGCACAGAGTGGGGGCAGCCTTCGGGATTTGATTTAACTAAACTTTCCCGTGAGCCACATTTCTTTGTTTACATACATTCCTGTTCTGAAGGCCAACTTCCTGTCATAAAGCTGCATACCAAATTTGAGTATTTAGAAAACAGTGTGGCTCAAACCACCATAACTCTGGAAACAGATTTCAAGTCACTATGATTTTTAAAGGATATGTTATAACATGCAGCACCGCACTTTGACTTTCAATGCAATTCAAATCCACTTCGTATGATCATATGCATTTTCGCAACATACACGGAAATCAGTTCTATTTTCTGCAAAAAAAAATAGCTGTCGGGGTAGGCCTTGTTTAGAGATACCAAAGCTGACAAAGACTGAATGAAGAGGGATGGAACTTGTTTTTCAAAACTGATAAATTCCTAAAAGAAGACCCAGTGTGTGACCAATCCCATATGGTATAAATTCCAGCAGTACAAGTTTTTTTAGATAATTTAAATGTCGTACTTCCTTTGGCTTCTTCAGCATATTGTCCTTTGATTGGTTATTTTATACTTTCTGGATCTTCTCTATCTGTTTTTTTTGAAAATATTATGTAATATTTCCTTTCATACTGGTGCCTCAGATTTCATTCTCCTGCCAACAAAGCTTTCCCAGGTGACGGCTATTTTTAGCATGTACTCCAGACTATACTCCTCCTCCTTTTCTAGCAGGCCAAGGTCTAGTTTCAGGCCTATGACTAGATCTAATTAGACTAAATTAAATCAAACTTCAACTACTACCCCCAAATTCTTCTTTCCAATGTTACCAATAACCTCCTAGGGACAATGGCCAGTTTTCACAAATACCTACGGTACTTTCTCTGGGATTTGAATCTATTGACAGTTGTGCCAGCATTTCTCTCTATGCTGTGTCCTTAATTGTGGAGTTTACAAGAATGAACTGATGGACCATGCAGATAAGTGACAGGGTAGAGTTTACTGACAGACAAAGGAATAGAGAGGGAAAGAAGGGCAACAGAACCTCCAGCACTGAAGGGGGGACCCCCAGTGGGAAACTGTCGAGGGGTTCACGTACCACCTGTGAGCCAGGTAGTCTTGGCATTGTATATCACACTGAGCTGGGAGCAGACAGAGAACCTTCTGCCCGTGTTGATTAGCTAATGAATGAGGTCTTCGCTGTCTCTGGCCCAGTGAGGCAGTGGGGTGTGCTTTTCACTCCAGGGGGCCCACCCAGATGAGATCAGATTGCTTTTCTCTGATCTTGCTTGAGTCCAGAGAATGTAGTCAGGAAACACTAGACTCCCTAGAAATGGGAGTCCCTGTCCAAATCTGAATAGGAACCCTGTATCAGCAGCACTTTCCTTGAAGCCCTAATCTCCCTCGGTTTATGTGACAATATTTCTTCTTTGCTATTCATCTAATTAGGGTAATCACGATGAGCCACACGCCACATGATCTGCCAGCCTCTCTAACCTAGTCTGCTGACACACCAGGAAGACGCTGCACCCCCCCAACTTTCAACCAGTAATTGTGATCCCCTACATCCAACTTCTCAGTAATACAATTCTTTTCCCTTTAGTAAACATTTTTATTGATTATTTCTTAAGCTATATTCCAATAAATAGTCAAGCTCAAAGTAAGATTTAGTACTTTTATGGTGGCAGCCCTATCATATATTGAGGCAGAAACCTTAAAACACAAATATTACACAACATCTGTGCGTGGCCTCCCATCATTTATATTCTTTGTTTGTCTGACCTCCTTTACATTTTGTTCTTGGTGTTTCATTTTACTCTGTCATGCTTCACTGTACAGCAAGCAATAAGCAGAGAAGTGAAATAAATTGATTGTGTTCAACAGAGATAGAGTGGGTGGCGAAGATAATTAAGTATAGGGGTAAATCTTCCTACCAAGCCAAAATCGACGTTTTCTCCCTCTAATCCTAAAACTTTGGTTACTCTACTTTGAAACTGATATTTGCTTAAAGAAAAAAAAGAAAAATAGAATCGCTCAGTGTATATTACACTAATGAGAATTCTAGAAACTGGGCAATCAGGGTAGTCACTGATTAGTGTCCTGAGAGCCGTTAGATTTAGGGAGAAAAAAAATAATCAATTAAAATAATCTTTTTGGAATATTGTAGTAGACATCTGTACCATACTGAACAATTTCTGAGCATTCATCTTAGGTATTTTATAAAGCAACATGGTCAAAGAGTATAATTGAAAATGATTTTGAATAGTCCTATAATTTTATGTATGATAAACAAAGAGACTTCATAGAGGCAAATCATATTTATCAAAGAGTCAAACACAACTACACCAATGTCTATTTTCCTTTAAAAAACACAATTAATTTCCTTCTTGTTAGTGGATTTGCCACGAAATATTTGGGACACTTTTACCAAATTAAATAATATAGCATTTACCCTATAGCTCTAGAATTCCCTGTCTAATTTTTCAGTTGAATCACAGTAATGTAGTTTGGTTACTATTATTATTTTTAGGTAGTGAAGCAAAAATGTTACCTATATTTACCTGCTCACTAAAGTTACCATATGAGTTTATTTTAAAATGTTACTTAAACCACATTCTCAGTAAGTCATCACTTCTAAAGTGATGGTTAGCATTATGCTTTTATTTTTCTAGGACTGGTATGAATTGATTATTGCCAAATTTCTATATGTTTTTTGGAAATAACTAGTTTAAATCTTCCCAAATTATTTAAGCAATAATATATTTTAATAAGTAATATTTAACCTGCTTACTGCATGTCAAGGCTCATGGATACTTGAGGATAGTATTTTCTCACCATTTACTAAAAGTAAAACTAAGAACTTCCTTCTTTGCTTAGAAGTGTTATTTAAATAGCATGTGTCTTCTTATATTTGAGAACTTTGTTGGGTTGTAAAGAAAGAGTAAGCAGAACGCTGTAACTCAGCTGGCCCTGAGGGGTGCTGCCTACTCAGACCCCTTGCAATTGAGACAAGGTGGCTGTGAGCAGAACTGTTCCAAATTACTCTCTGTGAAATGCAGGTAAGTGGTCCTCGGTAGGTAAATCTCATGCAGTAAGACTGTACCGATTGCAAGCAACACCTTAATTGCATTTGAAGATGAACAGGAAGCTGATGCAATTCTCTGCTGTAAAATGAAATTTAGATTACTAAGTAAGCCTATCCTTTGTTCTGCATCCTTAGAAACTTCACAATACATACCAACACCATATTAATATTTAATCATCTTTAATATATCAAAAGTCTTGATTTCAAACAATCAAGATGAACGCAAAACTTATTTTCATCTCACTGTTCATTATATTCTTTTTTGTTGCTTTTCTTTTTTATATATGTATACAAACATATATGATTAACATATATATATACACACACATATACAAACAATTGTATATGTGTACAGTTGGATTTCATTGTTTACATGTGTTAAGTCCAAGTTGTAATTGAGCCCTCCACCCAGGAGATATGCAAGAGACCGCCACAATGTACCCTTTTGGTGAGAGCTTATGGTACAACTACAGGGTCCCAAAAATCCCTTGTGCAGTCATTATACATTGGGAAAATGGTAAGTTGTAACTAAATGTACCTTTATTCACAAGATATTCATTGCAAAATTTTACATAATATTTGTAAAATATTCTCTCATGTTGACTACCTCTTTGTAAAATTTTGTAATGAATATCTTGTAAGTAAAGGTACATTTAGCTACAATATACCATCTTCTCTGTGTATGGAAACTTTATGGGTGACTTTTGGGACACCGTGTAGATATGTCTTTGGCCAGATATGAAGAAATACATTGTTTATTAGGATACTGGCTACATAACAGAATATTTTATCTTGCTCTAACACATATTGTCAAGTTCCTTTCCTTTTGCTGAATTTTCCACTATTTCACATTATGATGATATTTATAGGATTTAAAAAAAATTACTAAAGATTTTTGTTATCATTTAGATTGTAAGTTCTTTGAAGTCAGGATGATGCCTTGGTTTATAACTATATGTAACAAAAACCAGTTCATTCTCTGGAATTAAAAGCTTCAGGCCCAATAATTACCAGTTAATAATGATTGAATGCTATTTCAATATTGCTTTAAACCAGGAAAAGGGGAACACTACTTTATTAAGTCCTAACCTGCAGCATACACTACAGCCATGAAATACATCAAATCTATGTTTGCTTTTCAAATCTACAAATATTAAACCAAGGTTTCTTTTATAAAAATTCTTACATTCTTATTATGAATAACAACAGTAAAAAAAAAAAAACCATTTGTACTTAGAATAGTCTAAAACAAAATACTTATATTTAAAATTTCAAATATGAGTAATATTTTTCCAGTAGCCTAATAATCTTTGATAAAGTTTTTAAAAAATCTGTGATAGAAAAACAATGTTGTTATGTCCTGTGTGCAAAGTAATAAAACTTATTATCATTATTCTGGGTTCCTATACTTTCCCTTGTCTGATCCCCATTGTGACAAATAGCATAGATCTGGAAAATGACGGGCTAGGGAAAGAAAATTTATATTCGTAGACCATGCAAAAATTAACAGCCTTGCACAGGCACTAAACTCCGGCTTTCATTGTCTTAACTCAAGGCATATCCCTGTGGAGCAAAGCTGCAAGGATTTGGGGTCTGTTTCTTTTCTCACACAGCATCCTTTACACAACTTAGCACTGAACTCTGCTTTTACATGGGATGGCAGCTTGGGAATTCCACAGCTTTCCTGGTGTATGCTTTATGTAAACTCTGCATCGCCCCCAATTCCTTAGTATAAGCATGTGTTCAAGATCATATCCTAATATGGAAAAGATATGCTTTCTGCTTCAATTATATTCTGCTTCATTTGGCTATTTTCCTTCAGACCACCCTAGAGCATCATTTTAATAAGTGCAGCTCAAATATTTACATAGGATTATAAGTAAAAATTACTTCTGTCTTCTTTTATAAATCTATCCTTACTTTTACTACTACCTTTTCCTCCATCATTATCAATTTTTCTTATTTTATTGCAAGCAAAACTTTCAATGTCAGAGCTGTTCTTTTCTTTTCCCATGCATCTATTGCTTATATTTTGCAAGTATTTCCTCAAAAATAAAGTCACCTAGCCTATGTGCATGCTTCTTGACTAATATTCTGTACCTCCACAAGACTTGTATGCTGTGGTTGCCAAAGTATTATCCTCTATGTTTAATAAATAATCTTAAAAGTTAAATTAACTTGCTTTCTGAAAATTACACACATATAAATATACTTATATAGAAAATACTATGAAAAATACAAGTCACTCAAAGTCACCATTAGTAGATGTGTTGTGGAAGGCATGTATGGGATAAAGTTTGTGTATATAGTATTTTTGAAAAAAAAATATTGATCCCTCATTTTCAAGGGGGTCTTATAGAATCTAGAAAATTTGAATAAAATATATTAAATTGAGAGTGTCAAATAATATATTAAGATGGTATATGTCCTAAGCCTAGAACTACCAGAACTGGTCAATAAGAAACATTAAACTACTTCAATGCAAGGGGAAACTACAAGATCATTGAATGTCACTCACCCTGTACCTGGACATAGACCATTAGTATATCATAATCAGAGACTTTAACCATATACTTTGGTGCCATAAGATTATATTTATCACAATACAATAGGACCTCTGTAAGTTGTCGACCAGTGTAACAAGCTGGTCAACATAAAGAACTAGGCCTACTGTACTACACTGATATGTACATGTGGTGCATAACTGGTCTACAAAAACTTGGTCAACTTAAGGAGGTAGTCAATGTAGGGAGGCAGTCAACCTATTGAGGTTCTATTATACTTTGTTAACAAAAAAATGACTAGAGAAATAGGAGGTGAGAATGGAGAGGGATGAACAGAGAAATATTTTTCAGAAGAATCTTATATGGTATTTTTATCTTTATTTGAGGATCTTACAAATTCACTGTTTTGTAAACAAAAATAATAAATAGACTAAAATAAGAAAATAAACTGAAATTTTTACTAAAAATCTGTAATTTTCTGTTTTTTTTTTTTAAATTCTCATATAAATTCACTTTAAGATCTAAAAATAGACCTGCCATTTTATCCTACAATTTCTCTACTAGGTATATATCCAGAAGACCCAAAATCACACTACAACAAAGATATTTGTACCAGAATGTTTATGGCAGCCCAATTCATAATTGCTAAGTCAAGGAAGAAGCCCAAGTGCCCATCGACCCAGGAATGGATTAATAAATTGCAGTATATGTACCCAATGGAATATTATGCAGCCTTAAAGAAAGATGGAGACTTTACCTCTTACATGTTTACATGGATGGAGCTAGAACATATTCTTCTTAGCAAAGTATCTCAAGAATGGAAGAAAAAGTATCCAATGTA
>CAUYQV010161804.1:0-31048 GCA_963574575.1 Galagoides demidoff | reverse complement strand
GTTCGAATCCCCAGCCCGGGCCCGCCAAACAACAATGATGGCTGCAACCAAAAAATGGCTGGGCGTTGTGGCGGGCGCCTGTGGTCCCAGCTACTTGGGAGGTGGAGGCAGGAGACTCGCTTGAGCCCAGGAGTTGAAGGTTGCTGTGAGCTGTGATGCCATAGCACTCTACCCAGGGGGATAGCTTGAGACTCTGTCTCAAAAAAAAAAAAAAATTAAATTCCTAAAATCTACCCAATTTCTAATAAATTAGGATTTTTAGGTACAAAACCCACAAATGGGTATTTTTTTTTAAATCCCCTACATTTGTATCTAACAATGCACCTTATAGAATTTTTCTGTGCAGTTAAATATTTGTCATTAAATATTTGTCAACTTTTCTTTAACTGCTATTTGCAGAAACAAACCCTTCTTACGTTGTCTACAGAAGATTTATAGAGAGAAGAAAAATATACATCAGGTGCAAAGTGCCTTTAAGCTTACATTAAGAATTTAGATTTAAGCACATAAAGAACACTTTTTTTTTTTCTTTTTCTTTTTTTGCAATTTTTAGCCAGAGCTAGGCTTGAACCCACCACCTCCGGCATATGGGGCCAGTGCCCTACCCCTTTGAGCCACAGGCGCCGCCCTAAAGAGCACTTTAAATAATCTTAAAATTAAGCCCTTATTTAAATTTACCTTTACTAGTGAGTTCTTGTTCCAATGGGACATTTTTGCTTTCTGCTGTTTTTTCAAAGTCATGTTGTAGAACCTAGAAGTAAAAAGATTTTTTAATAGCAGGGTCTAAAATATGTGGCTGTTTTATAAAGAGACAGTTACTAGTGTGTGAGACCTCTGTAAAACCAGAGACTTTCATATAAGGAAAAATTTTCTTCTTTTGGTAGAGACAGGGTCTCACTATATTGCCCAGGCAGGTCTTGGACTCCTGGCTTCAAATGAACCTCCATGCCCAGCTCCAGGAGAATTTAAAAGTATCTTTTAAAAGCGTTTCAAGAAGGTGGCTGTGGTGGCAATTTCAAGATGAGTAAATAAAAACATTTCCTTTTTTTCTTAAATAACCTCAAAACAATATGGAAAACTGGGTAACACAGTCTTTTTCAGACTATCTTAAATGAAACTAAAAGACACTCATATATATGTAGACATTAAGTGAATGAGAAAGGAACTAAGCAAGAGGAGAAGAAATAAAACTAAAGAACTAAACGCCTTCAGCAAGGGAATGGAACAAAAACTGTGATTCACCTCATAACTGGCAGTACCAGATCAAGAAAGGAAAGAGGATGGTGGCAAGGCAAGGGCTGGTGATAAAAGGGTGTGTTAGTAGTTGTTTAAAACTATTTAGGAAAAATGGGGACATCTAGGTTCCTTGCTCAAACTTCAATTGAAAGTGGGAGATTATATTTTTGAGAATTGAATTAAGAAGCCTCAGAACTAGGGGCCACTAGGAACAGGGGATGGGGTACAGAAAGCATGAATGAAGTGTCACATAACAGAAGATTTAGTGCAACCCTGTATAATGGTGGGATCTCACCCCATTCTCATATCAGAAGCCAAGCTTATATACACCAGGCAGGAGATACCTGGATGATCCTTCTCTGGAGAACCTAAACCACCCCAAAGGAAAGATAAATACATACTAACATTTGGCAATTTCTCTGAAAATGCTGACTCTCTCTCCCCAAATGAAGTGAAGCCCAAAAAACCCAACTCTTTGGTATATCTTTCTTTACTATATAAACAACCGAAGTTCCTCAGACATTTGAAGAAAGCCTCTACATCAGCAGTCCCTAACATTTTTAGAACCAAGGACTGGTTTCATTGAATACAATTTTTCCACAGATGGGATTGAGGTTGGGGTGGAGTGGAGAGGATGGTTTGGGGATAATTTAAGCATATTACATTTACCTCAGATCCTCAGGCACTAGGTTCTCATCAGGAGTTCACAACCTAGATCCCTCACATTGTGCAGTTTAGAGTAGGGTTTGGGCCCCTATGAGAATCTAATGTTGGTGCTGATCTGACAGGAGGCAGAACTCAGGAGGTGACATGAACAATAGGAGCAGCTGTAAACACAGATGGAACTTCCACTGCCCAGCCACTGCTCACCTCCTGCTGTGCAGCCTGGTCCTAACAGACCATTGCTCTAGATAGATAAAAGAAGGTTATAACTGCTTCCATAAAATAACAGGGCACTATAAAAATGAGAAAAATAAAAAAAAAGTTTAGAAATTAAAAATATATTAAAAAAAAGAAATTCAAAATATAAGAGCTAAATTAAAAAATAATTCATATAGGCGTTAAGGTCACAAAAGTCTCCCAAAAAAGTAAAACAAACAGATAAGGCAAAGAACAATAAAACGAAGAAAGGAGAAAGTCGCCCCAATGCATAAGGGCTGATAATGTCTGACAATATTAATTCCAAGAGAATGGAGAAATGGTGAGGAAGAAACAATGAAAATTTGCCTAACTGAAGGACACAATACAGATTTTTAAAAACTACTGATAACCCACTACAGAGAATGAGAAAAAGACCCCAACAAGGTCTATCACTGGAGGGGGTAAAAACTTCTAGAGCAGGAAGGAAAAATAAGACATACCACAGTCCCCTCTTATCCACAGGAGATACGTTCTAAGATCACCAGTGAGCCTGAAACCATGGATAATACCAAACTCTACACACTATGTTCCTCCCTATACATACGCACCTATGAGAAAGTTTAACTTATTAAATTAGGTACAGTAAAAGATTAACAACGACAACTAATAATAAAATAGAGCAATTTTAACAATATGCCAGCATCACTCCTCTCGCACTCTGTGGCCATTATTACTGTGATTTTGTGAAAACTGATCTGTTAACCTCAACAGCTATGAAGTGGTTCCTGGTGGGTAGTGTATCTAGTACAAACAAGCTGGACAATGGGATGAGTTGTACCTCAGGCAGGACAGAGTGGGTTGGCTGAAAATTTCATCATGCTATTCGAAATGGCACTCAATTTAAGTTTGCTAAATTTTTTGCTTCTGGAATTTTCCATTTAATATTTTCAGACTGCAGTTGCCTGCAAGTAAATGAAACTGGAAAGCACAACTGTGACTAAGGAAGGATGAGAACTAAGAAAGGCATCTGACTCCTCAACAGCATTACCAGAAACTAGATGAACATACAGTGAATTCAAACATCTGAGGAAAATATTATTGGCATGGAAGTATTAAGATTTTCTCAGAAAGTCTCAAAATCTGTTTTTGCACTCTTTCTCACTGAATTACTGGAAGATGTGCTCCACTAAAGTTAAGGCAAGAAACCAAGAAAGACAAAGGCACAAAGGAGATTCCAGGAACACAAAGAAAAATGACAAGGGGATTCCCAGGCTAACAGCTGTTTAGCAAGTCTAAAGAACAGTCAGCTTTTCGAGGCTAGAACAAGACCTTGGCATATGTTCAAGGACAATTAAGTAGATAAAAAAAGAGACAATGATTAAATTCAAGAGAAAAATAAGGCTAGGTAATAAACAATATGTACTTGGTTTAGCAGCCAATAATATTTACAGTTTGGTTAAAAATCTAAATATCTGGCTAAATATAGATTTAGTCCAAAGACATATACACATTTGTAAACAGAAACATAAGTAAACAGAAAAAAACTGTATAAAGGGTTGCCTGTGAAGCAGACAGGATAAGGTGGAGGTAAGAAATGCAATTTTATTTTTGTTACATACTATTTCCATGTATGAGTAGAAATCCTTTTAAATATTAATGAACATAAAAACGAACTTGTGTTTCAGATTTTAATAAGCATATTGATGAGATTTGTACTCATGAAAATGAAATGAGGAAGACGGAAATTTTAACATTTCTCACAGGATCTGCTTGGCAGTTAAAATAAAGACTTGTGGAAGCTATGTTGGTACAATGGATACCTGGTTGTCATGTTCATTTTCTTCTGTAGTTTCAGTGTTAGCCTGAAGTGAAGTCTGGACGTCTACAGGTCCCTCTTCAAATTCTTCCATTTCTTCATCCTCATTCTCATCTTCTCCACTTCCATAATTAGTTAAAGCCTGAGTTTCAGCTTTAGACAAATCTAAGTGAATTAGATTTGTAGTAAATTTCACATTGGCTACTATTTGTTTTATTTTTGCACAAGACAAGTGTTTACATACAATATTTGAAATCCTCAAAACAGTTAAGTATAAGAAAACTATGGTCCAGAAAAGTCAGATAATTTAGTGAGGGTCACAATGAAACCCCAAATCAGAGTTCATTGACTCTTAATTCTATCTTTGTTATAGTCCACCAACTGTTTCAATAAGTGATCTACAGAGAACCAATGTATGAACACAGTAGAGAGCCTTTTACTCACTAATAGACACCGGGCATCCTTCACTTTCCTCATCTTCCTCTTGATCAGAAATATCAGATCTTATATTTTTGGGACCTTTGCCATCATACACCTCAGATGTTTGAGTCTGCTTAACTGTTTCAGTCTCATCCTTGTCCTAGTCACAAATAAATTTGAGTAATTAATTCCTGAGAGTACATTTTTTATTTTTAGAAGGTATATCATAAGTCTATCATAAAAATCAGTAATAATTATCTAAGAAAAAATATTAAAAAAAACAACTCTGACATCTAGTTTTGTTTTTAAAAGAAAAAGGTTTCTCAGACAGTAAACATTTGAGGATATACTCTGCTGCTCTAGAACATTAAAGCTACTAAAATTATTTACTATTGTTTCAAAAACATTATTTTTATTTATTTATTTTTTTTTGGAGACATAGTCTCAGGCTGTCGCCCTGGATACAGTGCCATGGTATCACAGCACACAGAAACTTCTAACTCTTGGGCTTAAGTGATTGATTCTCTTGCCTCAGTCTCCCAAGTAACTGGGACTACAGACACCCAACACTACACCCAACTATTTTTTTGGATTCAAACCTGCCCGTTCTGGTGTATGTGGCTGGCACCTTAGCTGCCTGAGCTACAGGCACTGAGCCCAAAAACATTATTTTTAAGGCAAAAATTAATTAACACATACTTTGTCTTCATCATCCATCTCTCCAGTAGGTGAGCTATGATCTTCAAGAATCCTTTTGGCCTATAAAGTAAACCAATTTAACAGAATTTAGCAATATACTTATTCAGTAAACTTTAAAAAATGATGCATTTTTTTATCATCATCCAAACAACTAAATGCTTTCTTAAAAATGTAAATTTAACTCTTTTATTTAAATATTTCAAATTAACAAAACAAAAAGCAACATGCAGACCTGACTACTCCTTGCATATCTAAGAGGAAAAATCTTCATTTCCTTCTCTCTAAACCCCATCCTCCCTCAGTCTTCCCAATCTCAGCAAATTGTATTTCACCCAGGGTGCATAAGCTAGAAAATTAGGAACCAGCCTTTGCTTATTATCATCATCCACATAAAAACTACTACAATGCCTTATAGTCTCAATTACACTAATGACATCAGTGCTGCTTACAAATCTAAGACATCAAAGTATCATTTCTTCCCTGGACTACTCCAACAGCCTTTCAACTGGTCTCTGTGCTTCCGTCTCTACTCACCCACAATCTCCGTTCAATATGGTATCCAGACAAATCTTTTAAACTGTACATGAGATTATGACATTCCTATTTCAAACATTCTCATGGGTTTCCATCATACTTATAATAAAAGGCCCTTCCCATAGTTTCTAAGGCCCCATAATTAGGTTTTACCCACCTCTGTTAATTCATCACTCTTAGCATACAATGTGTTCTTGCCTCCCTGGCTCTCTCTCTGTTCTCCAAACCACTCCTACCTTAGAATCTTTACACTTAAGTTTTCTGTGCATGGAAGGGCTCTTCCCTTTTATCTTCATTATGAACTCCCTATCCTTCAGGTGTTAGCTCATGTTTCACCGCCTCAGAGAGACTCATGAGATTGTCTATTTAAACTAGATTGAGAGGCGACTGCTTTCTGATTATAATATTATGAAATGTTGTTTTATTTTCCAATCATTTACTATGGTATTATGATGTTTTATTTTCTTCAAGCTCTTAGCAAAGGCTAAAATTATCTGAAATTAATCTACTTATATCTAGAATATAAATTTCTTGGTAAGTGTTTGATAGCTTGACTTTGTCTGCGTTAGATTCTAAGGAAGAAGGGCCCCTACTTTCTTCTGTTTGGGTCTAGTCTGCTTTCCATCTCATAAAAGAGGGTCAAGAAAAGGGTATAAATCTATAGGAAAGGCCTCCTGGTTCACGTCAAGTTTAGAGTGAACAAACTCACCAATTTCCCATGTGATCAAGACTACTCTGACAAGGTACAACAAACTACAGGGATGTGAAACCAAAGCCCTGAACTAAAAACAAGACTGTGTATTGGCTGGGAGTGACCTCTGCATAAATCCTATTCTATATTCTCAGAGAACATATATGGCAGGGGACTGTCCAAGGACTAGATTCAGTCCTCTTCTCTTCTTTGGGGACCCAAATAAGGGACAATGATGTAAACTGGCTATCTGACAATGTACATTTAGCATCAATTCCAGTCTGTATTCCTGATCTTTAGCCACTGCTGTTATTCCTGAAATTCAAAATGCAGCTAGCATATATACTGATTTACAATCTGACTGATTACAAAACATATCTACTTTTACTGAGGTTAAACATGTTTGTAGTTATTAACTATATTAGTATAAATAATGATCAAGAACTATATGTATGTACTAATTATCCTAAAATCAAAATGAATGTTATTTACTTACCTCTTTAGCATAAGACTGTATCACTCCAGCCGCTTCTATTTTCCTTTTGCATCTCTGTTTAACAGATAAACTATTACTATCCAAATCTTGCATGAGCTTAAAGAAGGCCAATTCATTAAACAACACTTCAGATATCTCTACAAGAAGATCTTCTCCACAGTCTTTCAGTTTTCTGCCAGCAAATTTTGCCAGTGAATCCTATGCAAAGAAGACCAAATAAGTTTAAGATTATAGTAAAATTCAGTTGTGGGTAGAGCAATAGAGATGATTAAAAATGCTTACCTAGAGAAAAACAATTTCATTACTTTTAAATATTGAAAATTTTAAAATTAATGGCTAAGGTTACTCAGGAAAAATGGATTAATAGTACTAAAGAATATTACCATATATTTCTAAGCAGAAATCTTGTTAGTTCTGCTTAAAGAGTACATACAGGGGAGGAAGAGAATATATATGGTCAACTATTAGTTTGTCCTCTACTTAATATAATTGCTGGGCATCAATAAATGAGTCAGACAGGGGATTCCTAAGGCCAAGGAAGTTTCCAGACAGTACAGTAAATGAGAGGAAAATAAGTCTTCCCTATCTAAATGATACCATTAGAGTACTTTTAAAGGTTCTCACTTAAGATAAACCAATCAGTCATTCTCATTTAAATTTTTCTTCAAAGTCAGTTTGTTTGTTTTTTTCTAACAAAGTCTTGTTCTGAAAAGAGAGAGAGGAAAAAAAAAAAAACAAACAAAAGTCTTGCTCTGTCAACCTGAGTAGAGTGCAGTGACATCATCATAGCTTACTGCAACCCTAACTCCTAGGTTCAAGCCTCAGCACCCTGAGTAGCTGGGACCACAAGTGCGCATCATGAAGCCTAGCTAAGTTTTCTGTTTTTAGTAGAGACAGGGTCTCACTATTCCTCAGGTTTGTCTCCTGAGCTCAAACAACCCTCCTGCCTTGGCTTCCGAGAGTGCTAGAATTATAGGCGTGAGTTACTGCGCATGGCCACAGAACCAATTTAAAAGTAAACTTGAGCGCTTTTCAACTTAAAATAAAGACTCATGTAAAATAAAATAAAGTTTCAATATCCTCTAAATTTACTGTGCCAAGGGGGAAGTGATGTCTGGCAACTGAGCAGCATGTTTACAAGTTCTGTTTCCCATTATTCTTGTCTGCAAATGACTCAGGGAGACCAGAGACCAGATGTCCCCTCATCCTATACTGATCAGTGGTATAACTGCCTGCTTTGTTGTCCTATACCTAAGTCAGAGAAGACAGCGCACAAGTCCCCAGGACTGTTGCATTTTCCATGTGGAATATTAAATGCATCTTTCCCAAAAGACCACTTCAACTAGACTGTTGTAGCCATGTATTAAGCCTTATATAGAAAGATGTTGAAATCCTGCTACACTTCTCTACACACAGTGAGATAAATGACTCCCAACTTCCACACCTCAGAACACTGACTTCCGTTCTTTGGTATCTGTGCTTCTCAGTGGCTTTCCTCAAACTTTGTGCTTAAATAAACTGTATTTCAACTAGGTTATGATCCTTTGATTATTCCAGATTGACAATCATCAAATAGAAGTCTGCTATAGTCTACCAATTTTTTATAAAATCACTTCTCTTTTCTTTCTACCTAAGAATATGGACTTATGCTATTCAGAAAACAGGCAAATATCAAGGCCTGTCAAAAGACTACCTTATCTAGGACGACAACAGAAAGAAGGATGATAAAAGCTGGGTGAGTGCTGGGAAAAAAAAGAACCTGAACAGGTTTCAGAAGGAAAAATAGTGACAATAGTGAATTTAAGCTTTAGTTCATAAAAAAATTTCAATATTCTGGTGTAAATTAACTTTCATTCTTTAAACATGTCCCCTTGTGAAAACATCAGGATGGGGTAAACGAAAAGTAGTCAAATTGTCTTAGAATTAGGAAAAAAATTCCAGTTTAACTAATTTGGGATCTGCCCACAATTATGATAATAGCAGGTAAAACTGAGGAAGTGCTGTCTGGATCTTGATAAAAAGTATTTAAATTCTCAATAATTTCTTTTTTCCTCATTCTAAAATGGAGTTATTTCTTTACACAAGAATAAACTAGCTAGTAAAATTTATAAAATACATTTATTTAGAAGTTATCCTAAACATGGGTTTACTTTAGATATTTCTGTAAGATCTTCCCCACAGTCTTTCGGTTTTCTGTCAGTAAACTGTGCCAGTGATCTGTTCACAGGATCCCTCCACTGCACAGCACCATCATATGTTATATTCCTTACGTGGTAACAGTATCCAATTAAATGAAGCCAGGACAATTTAGCAACACTGCACTTAGACTTCAGTCTTATTAATACTAAAAAAAGGAAAATTATATTGACAAAAGTTTACATCAAGCCTAGGGTTTAAAAACAGTTATCAGACAGTGATTATACTGTATCTAAAATCACTTTAAACACACAAATAGAATAAAAGTCAGCATTTCATAAGAAAATTTTGTAATATAGATGAAAAAATGTATCGTCTAATTTGGAGTAAGCAATACAATCATTGAACTATCATTGAACTATCTCAATGGGAAAATATTCAGGTAAATATTTTAATATAAAGGTAAAGACATTTGTTATAGGGGGTAAATAAAGTAAGCTTACTTAGCATAGATCTCTCAACCTTGCCACTACTGACATTCAGGGCCAGGTAATCCTTAGCTGTGAGGTACTGTCCAGTGCATTGTGAAACATTTAACTGGATGTCTGGCCTCCATCCCATTCAATCACAGTAACTGCCCTTTCCTTTCTCCTCCCTGCTTACTTCTATCCTGCTTTCTGTGGTAAACAAAATGTTTGCACACACTGCTAAATGCCTCCTATGAGGTGAAATCTCCCCCAGTTGAGAACCGCAACCTTAATACAGGGTGGCCATAAAGTTTGGGTGCAAATTAAAATACTTGTCTATTTTATAGCCACCCTGTATAATGTGTTTTTTTTTGAGACAGAGCCTCAAGCTGTCACCCTGGGTAGAGTGCCATGGCATCATAGCTTATAGCAACCTCCAACTCCTGGGCTCAAGCGATTCTCCTGCCTCCGCCTCCCAAGTAGCTGGGATTAAAAGCATCCGCAACAATGCCTGGCTATTTTTTGGTTGCAGCCATTATCGTTGTTTGGTGGGCCCGGGCTGGATTCGAACCTGCCATCTCAGGTGTATGTGGCTGGCGCCTTAGCTGCTTGAGCCACAGGGGCCAAGCCACCACCCTGTATAATTTAAGGTTACTGTTACATCCTGAAAAGGTTCTCTAATCAGAAATTGGTTTCTGGCTTCTAAAATCTCTCAGATTAATCCAAAATTACTGTAGAAAAAGTCAGAGAATACTTTTTAAATCGTTCAAATTCAAAATGTTTTCATTAAGTAGGAAAAAAACCAAACCAATAAAATTTTTAAGAGCTGATACACACCTTAGAAATAATCATGTTTTGAAGACTGAGACAGGTTCTAATAAAATTTTTTTAACCCAATTAAAGGACTAACCTGAAAAGTATTAAAACATCATTCTAAGTGAATGCTAGACTAGAAGTTTACCTGCATAAATTGTGTTATGTCAGAAAATAGCTCCCACCAATAAAACCCCTCACCACATGGTATATATTGGTAAGTCATACACAAGGTAACTCTTACCTGTAATATGCTTCCAAGTTGCTTATGAAAGA
Organism: Galagoides demidoff; assembly: GCA_963574575.1. Taxonomy (NCBI): domain Eukaryota; kingdom Metazoa; phylum Chordata; class Mammalia; order Primates; family Galagidae; genus Galagoides; species Galagoides demidoff. The sequence goes on along the minus strand of CAUYQV010161804.1, from coordinate 20,603 downwards.
ATTTTACAAACTCTTTGCTCTCATCATTTTGCTGGGTAAGCGTCAAAACCATGCGTCTTACTGAAGTTAGAAGTTGAGAAGAGCATACTTCATCCATGTGCTCCTGAGAAAAATCCTAGTCGATTAGAATATAAACTTACCTACCTATTATTTAAATACATATTAATCCACATAATACAAAATTTTACTTTTCTTGCATACATGCTTCTCTATTTTCAAATATATATTTAGAAACACTTGTTTATAAGAAAAGCAAAACTCCTACCCTACACACATTGAGAGAGGTTTGGCAATTCTGACCCACCATTGCCGATAACCGCCAGTAAAACAACGGGTTAATCCAATACTTCATCACTTCCTTTTTATACCTTAAGGAGAACTGGCCATACCAGAGTGTTCATTTTGCCTAGTTTCCTGTTTGTAGTTCAGTTAATTTCAATTATTTTTTTTTTCATTTTTTTAATTAATTTATAGCTGTATACATTAATGCAAACATGGGGTACATTGTACTTTCAATTATTCTTATAACCATACTCACTCTGTGGCAAATTCCTTATTATCTTCTTATTTAGCATTTCTCAACCTCTGTACCACTGACATCCTGTGCACTGTAAAATGTTTCCCAGCACCACCCCATCCACATCATCTTGACAACTAAAAACGTCTCCACACATTGTGAAATATCTTGAGGGTCAACATCAGCCCCTAACTTTCTTAATAAGCCACTTGAGGTAAATCTCTTCTTAATCTTCCTTTAGAAGCATGCGTAAACTATAAAATAATCCAAATCATGGTTAACTTTGAGTTGAGTCTGTAAATCACCTATATTAATTAATCTCAAGGTTCTAATCCCTCTTCTCCAACTAAATTTATTTAAGCAAATTACATAACCTTTTCTCAGTTCACAAATGGAAGAACATACCATGCTCTTGGCTGGAAAGAATCAATTGTCAAAATGTCTATTCTACCCAAAGCAATCTACAGATTCAATGCAATCCCCATTAAAATACCAACATTGTATTTTGAAGAAGTGGAAAAATAGTGCTTTGTTTTATATGGAATCAGAAAAAAATCCTGTATAGCTAAGGCTATTCTAAGTAATAAAAACAAAGTCAGAGGCATCACCCTACCAGACTTCAGGCTACATTACAAGCCCACAGTAATCAAAACAGCATAGTATTAGCACAAAAATAGAGACATAGACATATGGAACAGAATAGAAACCCAAGAGATAAAACCAGTCTCTGCTTGCCATGAGATCTTTGATAAACCAAACAAAAGTGTACAGTGGGGAAAAGAATCCCACCATTTCAACAAATGGTGCTGGGAGAACTGGATAACCACATGTAAAAGATTGAAACCCGATCCACTTACTAAAGTTGGCTCAAGATAAAAGACTTAAATCTAAGACATGAAACGATAAAAATCTTAGAAGAAAGTGCAGGGAAAAAACTCTTCATGATATTGGACTGGGGGAAGATTTTATAATAAAGACCTCAGCAGCATTACAACAACGACAAACATTAACAAATCAGACTTAAATAAGCTGAAAATCTTCTGCACAGCTAAGGACACAAGTAAAGCAAAAAGACAACCTTCAGAATGGGGAAAGATAATTGCATGGTATGAATCTGACGAAAGGTTGATAACTAGAATGTACACAGAACTCAAATCAATCAACAAAAAAAGAATAAACAATCCCATCTATCACTGGGCAATAGATATGAAGAGAACTTTCTCTGAAGAAGACAGATGAATGGCTAACAAACACATATAAAAAATTCTCATTGTCCCTCATCATCAAAGCAATGAAAATCAAAACCACCCTGAGATATCACCTATACCCAGTGAGAATACCTCACATCACAAAGTCTCAAAGCAACAGATGCTGGCATGGATGGGGAGAGAAGGGAATACTTTTACACTGCTGGTGGGACTGCAAACTAATATAACCTTTTTGGAAGGAAGTATGGAGAATCCTCAAAGAACTCGAATTAGAACTCCCATTTGATCCTGTAACCCCACTATGAGGCATCTACCCAGAAGAATAAAAATCATTTTATCACAAGGACATCTTCACTAGACTATTTATAGCAGCTCAATTTGCAATTGCCAAAATGTGGAAACAACCTAAATGCCCACCAACCCAGGAATGGATTAACAAGCTGTAGTACATGTATACCACAGGATATTATTCACCCATTAAAAAGAAGGCTATTCCTAGTATTAAAAACAAAAGTTTTTTGTTAATACAAAATAATATATCTTTTGTATTAACCTAGAATGAGCTGGAACACATTTTTCTTAGTAAAGCATCTCAAGAATGGAGGAGCAAGAATTCAATGTACTCAATTCTAATATGAAGGCAGTAGCTGATCTAATACAAGGTGGGGGGTAAGTGAAAGGGGGGAGGGAGGTGGGGGCCTGGGGATCACAGTGTATGGCACACCTCTTGGGGGCAGGATACAATTATAAGAGGGACTTTATCTAACAAATGCCAGTGTAATCTAATGCTTTGTATCCTCAGTGAATTCCAAACAATAATAATAATTAAAAAAAAACCCTCAAAACATTGCTTCAGTTCTTTCTCCCCCTTAATACAAATCTATAAAATGAGGTGGTAAAACTAGTGAAGAAGTCAGATATATATATAGTATATTATTAGTCACTACAAGCTTTGTGCTATCTACTAGATCATAATACTTTTAACTGCAAGAACTGTTTCTTATTTATGAACTAATATAGTACCTAGCTCACAGGAGACACTACTTGTTCAACAAATATATACTTAAGAAAGTGCGGTGCTGTAAGGAACCACGAGAGCATACTGGAGGCAATTTATACAAAAACCTGACGTGTGAAACAGCAACTGCACGTACAAGAGCCACTGACTAATGGGAAGTGAGTGCACTTAGCTAAAGATTGGAGAAAATATACCAGATCCAGTGGTGAAGCCTTTCAAAGGCTAAGGAGTCTGTGTTATGATCCTGCTTAGTAAACACCTGCTTTGTACCTATTATGGCAGATAGTCCAGGCAAAAGATAAGGATATGAATTAGGGTTATGCTATTGGAGAAGTAAAATTAATTGCTCTTAGGGATAAGAGTCCATTTATTACTTACTAGTGAGTGGTAGCAGCACAAGTCTAGTTTAAGTAACTGTGTCTAATGCTGAATTTTTATAATCCAACAAAAAAGTCAAGAGCTGATGTAAAATAAGACATAAGAAAACAGTTAAAATCAGATAACTAATTCTACTTTTGTTGGCTTCAGAAACTTTAGAAATGCTAAATTTAATAAGAATACCTTCATTAAATGGTATCACTTAAATCAGGGATACATCGGTGAAGTGAGAAAGAATAATTTAAGGAAGATGACAAGTCTTGCCTTCTGGATAACTAGCAATTCTAGTAGTGTCATGATACTCTAGCCAGCTAAAATATTATTAATATTTCCTAATATCTCAGACACTTAAGAAATACATTTCAAAAAATTATTGTAATTCTTTTAAACGCATGACTTTTTGAACATTTCATAAACTCTTAAGATGACTTCTACTTTGCTCAAGTATTAAATGTTTTATCATCTAACAGATTCTGAGTAGAGTATGTATCTTATATAACTTTACCGCAAATCAGACACAAAATAGTAAATGCAATAAACTTCCTAACTGAAGGCTGTGCTCCTTAAGAGTAAGGCCAAATCTATCATTTAGATTCTTTAACTCTTATAAATGATTGTACCAATCAAATAAATATTACTACAAATAGACCTAATTTAATTTTAAAAAGGCATGTTTTGGGCAGCGCCTGTGGCTCAAAGGAGTAGGGCGCTGGCCCCATATGCCGGAGGTGGTGGGTTCAAACCCAGCCCCAGCCAAAAACTGCAAAAAAAAAAAAAAAAAAAGGGATGTTTACAAGTATTGTTTATATTACTCATGAGAGAATAAAAATGTAAAAGAGGCAATACTTTTACAATCCAGGATGAAAGTGAGCCATGATTCAGATAATTCACTTGAAGCAATAGTTTGACTCTTAAATAAATATCTACCTACCTATAAAAATACAGTTGAATTAACACAATTGACCCTACAATTGACCATCAAAAGTAGATCTAATTTCCAGAGACCAGACATGTAGCACATGTATGTATCCGTACAGGAGGCTGAGTTCCTCATAGTGACCACCTCCATATGTTGGCCAATTTGTTGCAGTCCCTTGGGTGGTGAACTGACAGAGGTTCTGCTACACTTATATTTCTACAATTCCTAAGAGTATATATTCTTTTTTTGTAAACATGATATATACACATATATATTTATAAATAACAGGAGAGAAATTCACAGAACGAGTAAAACTGATGTATTTATGCCTTCTCTCCTCAAATTCTCTTTACTCAATCTCAAGTCCTTCTTGGGTATGAGATACTATTCTAGTGAGGCGATACATGCAAATAGTTATGATTCTTTGTCATAAGTACTATAATGAGGGTATCAACAAATTATCCCAGGAAGTCAAGAGAAGGAGAAATTATGCCTGTAAAGACATGAAATAATAACATTTACACTGGCTTCTAAGAGATCAAATCAACTGACAGAGAAATGGGAAAGGGCGAGTCTAGACAAAAAGAGATAACACAGTCAACAATGTCAAGTAGGACACAAGGTATGTGGGAAGGAACAGTTAAGAGGCTGGACAAAGGGGCAAAAGGTTTTGTGACTGACCCAACCCTGATCTTTATCCTATGAGTCAGTTGTTTTCACCCTATACTTTGTAGAGTCTAAATAGCCTGATTAGTTTGACAAACACAATTGAGGTCTGAAGGGTCCAATACAGTAAGTATTGAGTGCCTACTACACGCAGGTATCTCCCACCTCAGCCGCCCACAGTGCTGGGATCATAGGTGTGAGCCACTGCATCCTGCCCACAGAGCTTACATTTTAACAGAAGGAAATACATGAAATAAATAAGCCAATATTAAATATAAGGTGAAGTACTATAGAGATAAATAAAAAGCAGGTAAAGTTACGGTAAAGGGGAGATTTGTTCACCAAAAAGCTAATTTTGACCAAAGAATCGAGGGTTGAGGGATCCAAGGGAAAAAACCATCCAAGTATTAGAGGGACCAGCATTCCAAGCAGAGGTATGTACATGCATAAGCAAGTGCCTATGGCATTAAAAGTATTAACAAGGCTAGCATAGACCTGAAGGTTCCTCCAACCACAAAGGCCTTCCTCCAGTTATTTCAACATACTGAGCTAATTCCTACCTTTAGCCCTTTTCACTCTGTCTAGAATGATCTTGATTTAAGCTGACTCCTTATCTGTACCTCTGCTTAAAAGTTTCCTCTGCAGCTTTCTTTGATTATGCAATCCAAAACAGACACTGTCATATCACCAAGTATTTATTTATTTACTTATTTATTTTATTTTATTTTGAGACAGAGGGTAGAGTCACCCTGGGTAGAGTGCAGTGACATCACCAGAACTCAGTGCAACCTCAGATTGCTGGGCTCAAGTGACTCTCCTTACTCAACCTACCAAGTAGCTAGACTACAGGGGCACTCCACAACGCTTAGCTAATTTCAGTAAAGACAGTGTTTTTGCTCATCTTGAACTCCTGAGATCAAACAAGCCTCCCACCTCAGCTTCCCAGAATGCTAGGACTGATTACATGGACCACTGTCCCTAGCTATATCACCAAATCCTAATTCTTTTTTTTTTTTTTTTTTTGGAGACAGAGCGTCAAGCTATCCCCCTGGGTAGAATGCTATGGCTTCACTGCTCACAGCAACCTCCAACTCCTGGGCTCAAGCGAGTCTCCTGCCTCAGCCTCCCAAGTAGCTGGGACCATAGGTGCCCACCACAACGCCCGGCTATTTTTTGGTTGCAGCCATTATTGTTGTTTGGCGGGCCGGGCTGGATTCGAACCTGCCACCTTAGGTGTATGTGGCTGTCGCCTTAGCTGCTTGAGCCACAGGTGCCGAGCCCAAATCCTAATTCTCTTCATGGCACGTATCATTACTTGATATACGTTTACTTGTATGTTTTACATTTACTTATGTTTTTCCTATCCTAATATATAAGCTCCATGAGTGCAAAGGCCTTGACTTGTTCACTGCTATGTCCATAAAACCTGGCATAAAGCAGGCCATCTATAAATATTTTTGAATGAATAATATATGAATATTTCATAATCATTAAAAAATATGCAATAGAAAAATAATGAGTTAAGAAGTTTCTGGTATACAGTACAGGAAAGTTCATAAAAGGTTGGTAGGTCTATTTCCGGAGAACAAAATTATGACTAACTTTTAGGTTTTTTCCGTTTGTTTACTTTTATTGTCAAAATTTATTACAATGCATTCTTTTGTATCAATCAAAAAACAAAACACAACAAGTTTATTTATTTTTAAAAAAATAATGCTTACCTTCAAAAAAGGAATAACTTCTTTCATAATTGCTTTAATTTGCCGGTCCAGCTGTTGAGTATCAATTCTAGGACATGGGACAGTAGAAACTTCACTGACAGGTTGTTGCGCACTATGATTTTCAGTAGTAGGAGTTTCTATTTTTAAAAAGAAAATGACATGTTAGCAAAACAAAGTCTATAATTTACATATGCCCTTATGTAAATTTTTTTTTTTTTTTGAGACGGAGCCTCAAGCTATCCCCCTGGGTAGAGTGCCATGGCAAAAAAGCTCATAGTAACCTCCAACTCCTAGGCTCAAGCGAGTCTCCTGCCTCTGCCTCCCAAGTAGCTGGGACCACAGGGGCCCGCCACAACGCCCAGCCATTTTTTTGGTTGCAGCCATCATTGTTGTTTGGCAGGCCGGGCTGGGGATTCGAACCCGCCACCTTAGGTGTACGTGGCTGGCACCTTAGCGGATTGAGCCACAGGCGCCGAGCCCCTTATGTAAAATTTTAACTACTAAATTCTGGTGATTTTATGCTAAAATAATACCAAGAAGCATCTATGTAATTTTAGTACCCCCTACTAATTAAGAAAGCAGTAGTAAAACTACCATACCTACCAGGCAGGGTCTTTAACTTTTTTATATGTAATTATGATACTACTTCGAATCCATAAAATACACACCTTCTAAATTATTAACTGTAGTAGTGGCAGCAGCACCATTTTCATCCTCAATAATCCTGCAAGTACATCTCATATTTGAGTTACTTTCAGCCTCAGTCTTCATACGTTCATATTCTCTCATTCTGGCTAATGCTTGATCTAAGTGAATTACAGTATTACCTGTATTGAAACAAAAATATTTTAGAATATGTAACAGTCAACTTTTTCATGTAGTCCTCAAAATGTATTAATTTCAAAAACTGTAATAAAAATAATGTCAAAAATGTCAGAACATAAGGAAGGAAAATTTGCTTTAACAAGTTCCAGATACTATACTAGTGAGGCACTTCATATTCATTATCATATGCACGCATTTTTCGTAAGAACAAAAAAAGGTAGGTAAGATCCCCATTTCTGTAGTACATGCAGAATCAGAAAGGTTGATGATTTGGCCACAGTAAAAGAGCTAACAGAAGTGATGTACTTAAGTCTACGTTCTTTTGACGACATCTTTTTAGACTTTTGTTTCCTTATCAATGTAATTCGAAGACTGTATCTGATCAACTTACAAAGTCATGTTCTAAGGGTATAAAACATTCTGCTTACCCAGATCATCTGTTGCAAAGGGCTCAAAATTTGAAGATACAGACATGACACTAGTATTATCAGCATCATTTTGTTCATTTATTTTATTTGTTTCTCTTTCAAAGTTCTTCTCAAAAGTTTCCTAAGTTACAGTAAAATAAACAAACAAAATCACTATTATTTCTTTTACAAATTGTATAATGAATATTAAGGATCTAACAGGGAAACTAAGTCTTTGCATAAGACTATACACTTAAAAAGACATATTCGTAAGTTAAATGTATACTCCACCCAAACAAGATTATGATATAACCAGTTATTAAAAGTTGAATGCAGAGTCACAGGGAATACAAAAATATTAAGTAGACTTACAGAATATTTGTCGTTATGTAGAGTAAAATACACAAAGTGAGTGAATGATTAAATTCTAAATTTGCAAAGTTAAAATTTTTAGTAATTTCTATACCCTCAGGGACATTCTTTCTTATCACCAACCCTAACAATGTCGATTACCTTACTATATATCACAGTTGTCTGATATTAGAACAAAAACATGACATCATTCATATTCTTTTAAAAAATTAACTTTATTGAAATATAATTTATGTACAATGCACCCATTTTAAATGTACAGTTTGATGAACTTTGACAAATGTGCACACTCATGTAACCAATTCCCTAATGACCACTTCTATTAACCCAGGAAGTTTTTTGCACCCCTCTAGAGTCAATTTCTACCACCCCCCACTCATGCTTTCTACCACTGTTTATCAGTTCTGCTGGTTCTAGAACTTCATATAGATGGAACCATACAGTATATGTTCTTCAGTGTCTGGCTTCTTTTGCTTAGTATGTTCCTGAAATTAATCCATGCTGTTGTGGGCTTCGGAAATTCGCCATTTTTAATGGCTGAATAGTATTCCACTGTATGGATACAGCTTATCCATTTATCTGTTGATGCTCCAACTTGAGGCTATCATGACTAAAGATGCTATGGACATTAGTGTACAAGTATTTTTGTGCACATATGTTTTCATTTCTCTTGGATGAATACCTAGAAGAGAAATTGCTGGGTCACATGCAAAGTTTATGTTTAACTTCATAAGAAACTGCCAACTGTTTTCCCAAGTGGTTGTGCAATTTTACATTCCCACAAGTAATGTGAGAGTTCCAACTGTTCCACTTTCTCACCAACACTTCTTATTGTCAATCTTTTTAACCCAGTTTAGTCATTCTAAAGGCTGAGAGGTGGTATTTTGTGTGGCTGTAATTTGCATACCAGTCATTCCTATTACACATCTTTCATGAAGTGCCTGTTCAAATCTCTTGCCCATGCTTTACTGAGTTGCTTGTCTTACACTTATATTACTAAGGCTTCTTTATGTAGTCCAAATATAAGACATATGTCAGATATATGTACTAGGATTATGTTCTAACAGTATCTTTTTTTTTTTTTTTTTGAGACAGAGCCTCAAGCTATCCCCCTGGGTAGAGTGCTATGGCATCACAGCTCACAGCAACCTCCAACTCCTGGGCTCAAGCGAACTCTCCTGCCTCAGCCTCCCAAGTAGCTGGGACTACAGGCACCCGCCACACCTGGCCATTTTTTTTTTGGTTGCAGCCATCATTGTTGTTTGGCAGGCCTGGGCTAGGGATTTGAACCTGCCACCTTAGGTGTATGTGGCTGGCGCCTTAGCCTCTTGAGCCACAGGCGCCGAGCCTCTAACAGTATCTTTTGAAAAGCAAAAAGTTATTTTTGTGAAATCAATTTATCAATTTTTTCTTCTACAGTTAGTGCTTCCTATATCCTAGAAAACCTTTGCCTATGTCAAAGTAATGAACATTTCCTTCCATTTTCTTCTAGAAATGTTCCAGTTTTAGCTTTTACAGAACTTTAATTTCAAACTAATTTTGTGCATAGTGTGAATGGGAGTGTTCACTTATATTTTGTTTGAAACATTTCACAATTATGTTTTTTCTCCTAGCTATTGTTTTTTTCTCTCTTCAACTATGAACTAAAAGATTTTTCCCTAATTAAAGGAAATTCAAGAATATAGGGAACTTATTTCAAGAAATAGATAAACCATTTTGTTGCCACTTGAAGGAAGACTTGAAAGTAGATGAGCTTTTACCATTTTATTACAGGTATAATACAAATTGTTTTTTCTTTTTCCTAAACCTTACTTCCTCCACTACATTCTCCTTAACTTATAACTCCCAGGTGCCCATTCTCACTTTCATTTCTCTCTTCCTTGGGCATCTTCAATTCAATGTATATGTAAAAGCTCCACAAATGGAGCTCAAAGGACCTTGCCCCAAAAGCATGAAAATTAAGATTCCAGATTTGGTAACTACTAACCATGTGGCTATTTAAATAAAATTTACAATTCAGTTCCTTAGTCACAACAGCTACATTCCATGTGTTTGCTACTAATGGCTATTCAATTAGACAGTGTAGATACAAAACACTTCTAGATACAAAACACTTCTATCACCATAGGAAGTTCTACTGGATTGTGCTGCTCTAGATCTATGGGTACAAACACCAGATGTTGTGCTGCTGTTGATTAAATGGCATTAGTAAAGAGAAGATGATGACATTCAAGTTTTATAAGAAATATTAAAGAACTTATTTAGTTATTTAAATGCAATACAAAGTACAATTGTTACCCCAAGTCCTTATTTATCACGGATAACACATCATCTTTAAATTTCATTTAACTTTAAAACCTTCTCAGGTTAACTTTATCCTAAATTTTTAAAATGGGCTAATGATGGTATAGACCAATGTGCTCAGATCTTTTAAAATAGAAGTAATGCTGCCTGTATGAAACTTGGATAAAAGGAGAAGCAATGGAGTTATGAGTCTAAAATAACTAAAAAATATGTATAAGAATGGAGACTATTCCTTCTCTTCCAATTTATTAGTTATTTTATTGTCCATAAAACCTTCATATCAGCCAGCATCTACTTTAGGTAGTCAGTGGGAGCACATTTCATTTCCCACAAAAATGGGGTACACAATTTTTAATTAGTTATAACAATAATCCAAAGGACCAATTCCTTATACTAATTTATATTTGCCATTGTAAAGTCAATTAAAATCATGTAGTTTTTAGACATTAGGTTGAGGATCAGAATAGTGCAGGAGTTGGAGCCCAATAGAAAAACATTTTAAGCAGAAAAGATGACATGGGGAAGTAGTGTTTTAAAAGCAAGTATAAGCTAAAGAGCAGAAATTCAGAAACAGTCTCAATAGTTATAAAAAAATTACTGTATCTGAAAAAGAGACATGATGATCTTTTGAGAAAACACGATGTTTCAGGAAAAACTTACTGGGCAGAAACACAGTGATGTGACTCCAACTCTACCAACAGCAGGTATTTACTCATCAACATACTATAACTAACCCATCAGTCTCCAGGTACAAGAGTGGTCATGACAAAAAGAATGTATTTGCCATCCCAGGACCATATACAATATTTCACAAGAAAATCAAGATCTTCACCTCTAGAAAGAAATTCCCAAATCCTTAGCACATTATCACCTCCAATACATGAGCAGTTTTCTCAGCCATTCAATCAGCTGTGTGCTGGATGTTATCTGGAGGACAAAGTTCACTCAATTTGTCATTCTCCTCGCCACTCTTTTCCATTTCCAGGGCCTTTATACTCCACTCAATTTCTTTCCCCATCAATTAGAATACATTAAATTACATTTTTTTCCCTAGATGGTTTTCTTTGGTCTAGATTTTACCAAAAGGCCTAATTTATCTCATATTTATTCAAGAGTTTGTGCTATGATTGTACTAAGTGGTTTATTTATTTATTTATTATTATTATTATTTTTTTGGTAGAGACAGTCTCACTTAATCGCCCTCAGTTGAGTGCCGTGGTGTCATACAGCGTACAGCAACCTCCAACTCCTGGGCTTAGACAATTCTCTTGCTTCAGCCTCTAGAGTAGCTGGGAGTATAGGTGCCCATCACAACGCCCGGCTATTTTTTTGTTGTTGTTGCAGTTCAGCCGGGGCTGGGTTTGAACCTGCTGCCATTGGTATATGTGGCGGGCGCCCTACCCACTGAGCCACAGGTGCCACCCTGTTAAGTGGTTTAAACACATGTTTATTAAAAATTATGTTAAGAATTATCCCTATGTTGAGTAACGACAATATAAATGACTATTAGACCTCATAATCCATCATTTTCACATTATTTTTAGGGTCTAGTGCCTTATTTTGATTGAAATAAAGTAATACATTATATCTAGCTTTTTTTAAAAAGCTAAAAATCAAATACATTGGATATACTCAAAATTTGACAATAACCTATTTAACTTTTATTTACTGCATACTGAAATTATGCCTGCATTTCACTAATTATCAGCTTACATCATCAGTAGTAGCAAGGCTCTCACTGGGAGTAAGTTCTGAGTTTGATGCTATCCAGGTACCAGAGTTCACTGACTTTACATTTTCTCCTTCTTTGTCACGGCTCTCAGAAATATGTCTGGATACTATGTCCTAAATAAGGAAATAAGATAGTTATCTATGCAAAACATGGAAGTAAATCACAAATTTAAAAACAGAAGCAGATAGAAAAACAAATGCAATACTTCTCACCTCATATGCTAAGTGTGAGGAAGAAATAACGTTACATATAAAACACTGAAAAACTGTTCAAAAGGAAACTTTATCTAAACTTTCTTAAATCATACATGAAGTTTTAAATAAAATGTCAAGAAAGCACAAAGAAAAACAGGTCATGAAACAACAATTTGCTTTAGTTTAAGAAAGTAACCAGATATAATCACAAAGAAGGTAATAACAAATAAGAAAAAAGAATGTACCAAATACCTGCAATGCATATAAAGCCCTCTGTCTCAAGTAGTCTGTATTAAGTAGCTGAAGCTCATGGAAGAGTTCAATAAGAAAATGCGGACGAGATTCATTCTGAGAAATTAATGTAGCTACTTCAGAATAAATAGTATCCCGCAAAGCTTCAAACATAGAAAAATCACTCCCAGTTTCTGGAACATATAAAAAAAGAACAAATTAATACTGATGAAATACCTTCATGACAATTTCTATTAGCTTGCATCATTACTCTCAGCTTTAAATTACTTAAAAATCAGAACACAATTCTATTTCAGGGCTCTTACAATAGAAAAAGCAACTTAAAGTTACCAAGATAATATAAATTTAAAATATCAAGTAAATTAAAAAGTATTTAAATGTATGAATAACATTATTTAGCATTAAGGACAATGTTACTCTTGGTCATATAAAATATATGGAAAATTTTATATACATCAAGAAGAGTATGTGAAAATTTTTCAGCACTTGAATGAAATAAGCTAAATGCAAATAATTTATCTTTTTTTCTTAATATGAACTTAATTACAGAAAAGGAAGCTTTTTTGTTTTGTTGATGATGAATAGAATGAACTGAATGCTGCCAATGAAGACTATAAGAACCATCTCGTTTGGTCTACTAATTCTCAAGCTCCATCTATTATGCAGAACTGTGCTGATAAATATCTAACTATAACACAATAGGTCAATTTCGCTATAGTCTCATTTACATAAATAAGGAGCTTCGGTATAAATTGGAGCATTCACCGATCCAAGAGAAGTTTTCAGCTTCACAAAATCTAGGCATCACTCTACAGCTACAATTCTGCAGTCTGCACTTGTTGATAACATAGAATTATCACTCTTAAAGGTATACAGTCACTCCCTTAAATTTAATATACATTAGGAACTAACTGTTCCCATTTTGAGTTCTCTATGGAAAAAAAATCTCCAAGTTGTTCTTAGAGCTGTCAAATTCTGTAAACTCTTCTAGAGCAATACTGAACCACGAATAACTAGTTAAATGATTCAAGTGTGACAGAAATCAATAATAAGTTTCTAAGAGAGAATTTAAAAGTATTTACTGTATTTACATATTGTGCTCTCAAATAAGTGTACAAAGATCATAAAGACTTAATTCATTTTTGTAAGAGAGGAATAAGAAAATGCAAAAGGAGTATGTGTTAATGCTATAGTCCTCAACACAGGCAGGAACCAGGCAGCTAGCAGGAGGTGAGCAGCAGGTGAGCAAGCGAAGCTTCATCCATATTTACAGCTGCTACTATCACTCACATTACTGCCTGAGCTCTGCCTCGTCAGATCAGCAGCAGCACTAGTCTCTCAGAGCACAAACCCTACTGTAAATACCCATGTGAGGGACCTAGGTTCTCCTTATGAGAATCCTAATGTCTGATGATCTAAAGTTGAGCTGAAGCCACGACGCTAGTGCTGGGGAACAGCTGCAAACACAGATTATCATTAGCAGAAAGGCTGGGCTGCGCAGAGGCCATAAGAAACCAAATGCTTGCAGATTCAAGCATTAACACTACCCCCCGAGCCTGCAGTCCATGGGAAAAAAATTGTCTTCTTGGTGCCAAAAAGTTTGGGGACCACTGCCCTAATGGAAGAACTTTCCACTAAACAGCTAAGTACTTCTATGTCTTCAGGGTTTCAATTTCACAAGCATAAAACATTAAAATGTAATAATAAATCTAATAATAATTCTATATATCTTTTAAAAATTTTATTAATATATAATAGATGTCATTATTTCCAGGGTGTATGTGATAGTTTGATACATTCATATACTGTATAAAGATCAAATCAGGGTCACTGGAATCAGTTATTTATCTGATCTTAATGTTAGGAACATCTGAATTATTCTCTTCTATCTATTTTGAAATGTACACTAGATTATATAATCACTCTACTAATCTACTGAACAGTGGGTCTTATTTATTCTTTTGCAAATCACAGGACATCATTCTTTTTATGGCTAAATAATATTTCATTCTGTATAATTACATATACACCACAGTTTCTTTATCGGTTCATCCACTGATAGGCACTTATTAGGGTGATTCCTACTCTGGCTATCATGAATAGTGCTGCAATAAACATGGGAATGCAGATGTTTCTTTATTTCCCTTCTTGTAGATATATACTCAGTAGTGGAACTGCTGAATTGTTGATAGTTCTGTTTTTAGTGTTCTGAGGAATCTTCACATAGTTTTTAATACTGACTGTACTACATTCCTACTGACAGTGTTCCCTTTTCAATATTCTCACCAGCATTCATTTTTCCATCTTTTTGAAAAAGCTATTTTAACCAGTATGATATGATATCTGAAGATGTTTTCTTTTTGCACTTTACTGGATCTACCCCCAGCTCAGATTAAAGAATTCCTATCTTGTAAGATGTGTGTGGGGTGATGGTGAATTCTAAGCTTTTGCTTGTCTGGGAAAAACTTATTTTACCTTTGTATCTAAAGGACAGCTTTGCTGGGTACAGAATTCTTGGATGACAGTTTTTTTTCCTTTGAGCACTTTGAAAATGTCATCTCACTCTCCCCTGGCCTATGGAGTTTTTCATTGGAGCTTTTTTTTTATTATCATTAATATAAGGGTATATCTGATTAGGTTACATTGTTTGCATTCCAGCTATAGTTGAGTCCTTCACCCAGGAGGTGTGTCATACACAATTCTATATATCTTATTAAATAAATCCAGATAAAAAGATATGATTTGATATGCAAATGTTCAATTTATTACTATATGGCAGTTTGATGTTAATTTAAAAATGTTTATTTCAAAGCTATAAAATACAAAGTGTATATAATGACATCTTTAATATCTCTGTATGTGATAAAATTACTAATCTAAATTATAAAAAAAGCTTTTCCAAAAAAATAAATCATGCAAAACACAAGCTTCATCTTCCCCTTTTCCAGTCAAGAGGTGGAAAGTTTATGCCAGTTTTTCTTCCTGAACTAAAATTGATTAGCTGTGCCTAGAAAAACTCTTAATTCTAGTCAGTTTTCTCTGATCCCGTCTTGTTTTTCGTCTAGTTTCAGAGTTCTTTTCTTTTGGAAGTGCCACTGATATATTCAGCTTTGTCAGTACTGGATCCTTGTTTTACTTCTTTTATTTTTCACTCCTGCACAGCTGCAGGAGGAGTTAAAAAGATACAATTCTAATTATATATCTTTAATAAAAACACATAGAAACAAAGGTAGCATTTTGTAATCTTTGAAATTTTCCATGATCTGTTTATCTAGTCTTTGTATACCACACTTGTCTTTGTTAATTTTTTATAGACATTGATAAGAAATAAAAAATAAACTATAATATAAAAATAACTATATTTCTGTTTCTAAGAAATGTTTTTAAACATTTAATACTATATAAATATCAAATTAAATATTAAATCATAAAAAAAGCTTCTATTACCCTTATAAATGTGCTGGTTAGGTTATATACACTAACAAAGGGAAAACAAGAAAAGCAGTCAATTTTACCAACCAAGAATTATAAATGTAAGGCTTCAGAATTTTATGAGTATGAATTTTCTTTCACTTTACAGTAGTTACAACAACATATTACACTAAGCTAAATCTAAAAAAATCATAACAACAAAACTGAAGATTTTAGGACCAATGGAAAAAAATTAATGAAAAGTGGACACCAAAACTAAGCAGATTGTTACCTGGCGCTTCATTGCATGCATTTCTGTTAGACTGCTGTTGTATTCTCCTAGCATGTGCTGTAGGAAAGGGCAGACATAAGGATGAACATAAAATGTGTATGAGTAGTAAAGATAGGGTCTATAATATGAATAAGTGAATGAAAAAAAGAAATAAGCAAATTTCTTTAAAACTGCTTGCCTGAACTATTTATTATAACAAGGTATCGCCTTTGTTTGACCTAAAAATAATTTCATCAAGAAAAAAATCTCCAAGGGTTTCTTATAAACTTATACTAATGTGGTTGATGATTAACTACCATAATAAACTTCTATCATTTGTTTTTAGAAGCATACACATCAGGGTGAACCTCCCATAACTTCTGAGGGAGAAAACAATTGTCGAATTTAATACTAGCAATCATACTTGCTACATTCAAGTAATCATATATTGAGGATACTGTTACAAAAAAAGTTATGACATGCTATAGAAAATTTTAGGGTACCGGTTAAAACTGAAAATAAATCTTTTTAGAATGTGACTATGTAAATATACACAAATCTATTTACACCATTCAAACATTTTTTAAACTCACCAAAATTCAATCATCATATTTTCCAAGTGACAATAATAAGGTCTGAATTACTATAACCAAATGTTAAGTTTTTAAGTAATTGATCCTTTATTTATTAAACCTTTCAGTTTAATGCCATTCCACAACCTACACCCACTATCCTTGGTAAAGGTAGTGAAAGTACATGAAAATTGTAAAATTTTGGTAACATTCTGGGTTTGAGACAACAGAATTGGTATTTTTGCCAAAAGAATACCGGACTTTACAGGGGATCAGGATTCAAAGTTCAGCACTACCATCTCCTAGCAATCTGAAACTGAGGAAGTCATTTCAAAACACAAACAAATGTGATGCTTCTTTTCTGATTACAAGAGAATTATTCATTTTAAAAGTTGTAAAAAATATAGACAAGCTTAAAGATGATAAAACCACTATTAACCCTCTGATTTATTCTCTTTTATTTTTTTTGAGACAGAGTCTTATTTTGTTACCCTCAGGAGAGTGCCATGGTATCATACATAGCTCACAGCAACCTCAAACTCTTGGGCTCAAGTGATCTTCTTGTCTCAGCCTCCCCAGTAGCTAGGACTACAGGTACCCACCACAATGCCTGGCTATTTTTCAGGCTGGTCTCGAACTCCTAAGCTCAAGCAATCTGTCTACTTCTGCCTCCCGGAAGGCTAGGATCACAGGCATGAGAGACCATGCCTGGCCTCCTTTGATACATTTTCTTCTAGTCTTTTTTTGGCCGGGGCTGGGTTTGAACCCACCACCTCTGGCATATGTGGCCAGCACCCTAACCTTTTGAGCCACAGGCACCGTACTTTTCTTCTAGTCTTTTTAATTCAAATTTTTATTTATACATAGTTAGAATTATACTGTTTAGACAACACTAAATCACAACTTCTTTTTCTTATTTGGTTTCCTTAGCATAGATTCCTTTAAGTAAAATTACTGGATTAAGGGCAGGACTTTAGTAGAGGGCCAGAAAAGTTATATCAGTTTGTATCACCAGCCCTCGGGTACCCTCTCTGACCATGTTTCCTCATCTGAAAATGGAAATAAAACCAACTCAACATTATGAGGTTCAAAAGAAGATGTTTTGCCAATCTGCAATAGTAAGACATGATACAAATGGTAGTAGCTGTTATTTTCACCAAGGGTCTTGACAATTGAGACAATGAATCTATATTTACTGTCTCTCTATATTTCTTTGAGTTGTATTTATTCTTTGTAAGTCAGGAAAGTACAAATAATTATTTAAGCCAGAATGGTGGTAAATACATATGATCCCATTTATTTGATAAATACAGAAAGCCTACCAAGTGTCAGGTATTATGCTGACCTTTAACATACAAATATGAAAAAGTATGTGCCTTATCTGTATTTGTATGTTGCATGGGGACTCAAAAGGGTGATACAAAACACTTAATATAACGCAAGCAACAAAACAGGCTTCCAGAGACTACACTGAAAACAGAAAGGAGAAAGAACCTATTCCAGCTTCCATTAGAATGCAATTTCAGGGTTCCAGAATTAAAATTTTACTAATAGCTCAGAAGAAAAATGGGCTTATAAAGTACAAAAAGGACTTGAGGCAGAAAAACAACTACTGAGCTGAAAAACAGTGTTAAAACTATAAAAAAAATCTTCAATGCTGCTAAAAGAATAAAGCTCAAGGCAGAAAGTGGTTTAAGTCTGGAGGGGCAAGAAGAAACAAAATCCCAAATGACCATGTTTATCACAGTAAGGCATTCAACCTTCACCCTGTAGGCATGATGAGCCAAGGTTTTAAGCAGGTGGGTGATATAATTTCACATCTAATTCTTATTCAGATGAGATTTTAAGAATTTGAAATTAGGAGTTCCACATTAATGTCAACTATCCTTTGTTTAGAAAGAATTTTATTGAAATGTATCAAAAACTAACATTACCAAAAAAAAATTTCCAGTTAATTTCTTAATATCAATGAACACTGTCATCTCTACTACAAAGCCTTACATGACAGAAATGTTTGATAGACTAGTTTTAAAATATGCTTTAATACAGTTTTTCAAATCTAAAATGAAGATCTTCTTAAATTAGGGCAAACCAAAAAGAAAAAAGAACATACCTGAAGATATTTCTGTAGACCTACTATGTTTTATAATTTTTTCCAGCTGCTCATGATTCTTTCTGCCGAGTACTTTTGCTTGAACAGGCTCTTCAGCCTGGGCTGCATATCTGTTCCGACTTTTGCAAGGTTCACATGTGCTAGACATACTGGCACTTTCATACCCTTGAGTAAAAAATGTGACAACTGTTACCAGCCTCAGCTAACTCAAAGTATAAAATGGAAACTGATTTCCATAGTCAAACACAGGTAACTCAATTTAGAATGATATGACAGCTGGGTATAAACAGAAAATAAAACAGTAATACTATGTCTTAAAGATATTTGCAATAACCTTTGGACACACAGGGTAACATTAATTCTAATACTTCGTTGTCCTTTGATACATAGTTTCTGTCTTAATGAGTACATACCAAATCAAAGTATATGGCAGACCTTATATGACTAAAATTCTCTACTGGACTCCAAGTTAACAAGTTTTCAATACTAGAAAATACACAAGAGAATCACATTTAATCTATACAAATATCCATAGGGTATGGCATGCCATGGCAGTTCACGCCTGTAATCCCAGCACTTTGGGAATCAGTGGGTTGGGTGCTAGCCCCATATACCAAGGGTGGCGGGTTCAAACACAGCCCCGGCCAAACTACAACCAAAAAATAGCCTGGCACTGTGGCAGGTGCCTGTAGTCCCAGATACTTAGAAGGCTGAAGCTGAAAGAAGATCTACAGGATGACAGCTGTGCAGCAAGCCAAGAAAGCAACAGTCCAGAATGGAGCAAAGGAAGGTGAACTCTAGGAGGGAGGTGTCCCAGGAAAAGATAAATGACACATATTTGAAATAATTGAATATATTAAAAAAAATGGCTCGGTGCCCGGAGTTCAGTGAGTAGTGCACTGGCCACATATGCTGAGGCTGGTGGGTTCAAGCCCAGCCCGGACCTGCTAAACCACAATGACAACTGCAACCCCAAAATAGCCAGGCATTGTGGCGGGTGCCTGTAGTCCCAGCTACTTGGGAGGCTGAGGCAAGAGAATTGCTTAAACCCAAGGGTTTAAGGTTGCTGTGAGCTGTGATGCCACAGCACTTTACCAAGGGTGACATAGTGAGACTGTCCCAAACAAACAAAAAAATATATATATAGGTTTTTTTCCCTTAGAGAGTTAGGTGATTAATTCATAGATATGAACAAAATATGGACAGAAAAATGAGGCAATCATTAATCCTAATGAGGGGAAGCGTATAAGAAAGATAATCACAGTACTGTTATACTCAGCTGTGAATATTAATAGTTATAAATCACATAAAACTGAATTATTTATCTATTTTTTAAGAAGAAACACAGTTAACACCATAAATTTTAATATGATACTCAAAATGGGTTTAGTTCCTGAAGGACTAAAAGCAAGCCTGTTTTAAAAGTGGTTTTATCTATATGGTATTCAAAAGCTGCAACGTATTTAGAAGTCCACACTTATTTAAATGAGTTAATCAAGAATCTTAGTTATGGCTAAAGAACTGTATGGAAAATCAGACGTAGCATCAAAAGAAAGAATAGTAAAACTTGGGCATTTCTGGCGATTTTTTAATAACCTACAAAATTTGAAGACCAACTTCTGAGCTCACATATAAGAGCTGCCTAGAAGGTATTCAGGCACTGTTAAGACTGTTTTTCTTTTTTGAGACACAGGCTCAAGCTGTCACCCTGGATAGAGTGCTG